>NDFZ01001065.1:0-12630 GCA_002192655.3 Mamestra configurata | reverse complement strand
CTACTTACAGTTATACCAAGTGTTAAGAGGCGCTATAGGCGACCTCATGACAGCTGTACATCTAGCATGCAACTGTTGTTTAGACGCTCTATGTGCCGCCCGTGCGGGGAACAACGCCCGTACCAACGACAAGAAGTTAGCATGCGTCNATCTAGCATGCAACTGTTGTTTAGACGCTCTATGTGCCGCCCGTGCGGGGAACAACGCCCGTACCAACGACAAGAAGTTAGCATGCGTTGTCTCTGTCAGAGACTCGTCTGGATCCACTAGGGGGGTCTCTTCCACTGTTTCTGTTGATGTCTCCACTTGGATAACATCCCCTGAGTCATCAGCTAGTTCCACTGGCAAAGCCATCATGTCTGAAACGTAAGGACAGGGGAATTGTGAATGGGCTTACAAGGCTTCTCATTCTTCCAAGGTTAATTCATCATTTTAAGTGGTTATATACCCAAATCATCAAGTGAGTTAGTCGCATGCATTCTCAATAGTTTTTTTTTAGAGGAGATAAAATATAATTTAATAGATTTACTAGGAATGGAGAAATGGTAATAAACATGCACGTAAAAGCAAGTTGATTAAAATACAGGTTTAAAAATTAATACTTTGTTTAATAACATAACTTATAACCATCATTGAAAGTGTGTAAGGCAAAATTCAAGAAATAAAGTAAAGAAAAATTAACAAAATTAAAGACAGACAAATTATAGGCCAAGCCAAAAATAAAACAAGTGAAGGAAATTGCATTGCAAAGAAAAAAACGCTTGGCACTTAAATCATGAATGAATGATGAAAAAATTAGTAGTGAGATACTTACCATCCAGGGAAATGTATGGTAACTTACCAATTCCATCCAAATCCTCTAGTTTGATGGGCACCGCTTGTTGTACGCTAGCCGCTCTTGCAGAGTTTGGAATGGGCACCATTGTATCAGGAGGCTCTTGTTTTACTATGCTATCTAACTTTGGATCATTGTAGTTTAGACTGTAAAAACGTTATATTTTGTGAACATTGCAGACATGTTTAGTTTTTCCTTTTACCACACATGATGGTAATAGGTATTAAAAAGTAAGCCAACTTATCAATTGACAATGGTGAAAAAATACTCACTTTGGTATATTATTAGGCGGATATTTTTCAATGACCTCTTGTTTAATTTCAACCTGTTCAACTTTCTTTGTTGATTTTGGACTAGTAATGGGATCCACTAATGACGAACTTTCTGAGTCAGACTCTTCCCGTTCACATTTGATCTTTATATTTGGTAATAGAGGTTTATTTTCAACACTTTCAAATGATTCTTCTTTTCCTTTTTTAGCTGTTGTCTTTTCTTGAACTTTGCTTTTACTAACGCTATCCTTCTTTGGCGCCCTCCTTAACTTTTGTAATGGTGATCCACTTTTCTGGCCACCAAACATTAGTTTCTTAGCACCATTTACAAGAGCAACTCTCTGTTTTATGTCGTCAATTGTTATTCCTGTTGTGTTCAGTTCTGGATGACTCTGAAAGCCAATAATCACACATATGAATTACTACTACAAGTCTTTTGTGATGCAGAGTAATACCAGATTATAAACATGCAAGTAACCATAAAATAACATCACACCAATTTTTCCAAGTGAAAGAAAGGATAGGATGAAAGGTTGCTTATAGTACTCCCACATTTTTCTAGTAATGCTTAATTCTCATGTAAGTCTCAGGAGCACAATTAGTTGCTTAATGATTTAATTAGAACAAAATATTATTTGAAACATAAAACACAACATATTTTACTTCAAGTTTCAAGATAAGATATAACACACACATAATGTTTACAAAACAGTACATTTGAATGTAAACATAATTCCCATCCCGACAATAAAATGTCTACCTCTCTGTACTGTCTTCTAATCCTATGAGCTGCTATAACATTCTTCAAACACTCCAGTGATGTTAAGTTTGACTGATCTGAACCACCTAATGTCCCAGATACATTCCCATCGGCAGCCTGAAATTAAAGTCATGTTTAAAATCTTAATTTATACACTTAACAGCAAGGCCATGGTAGTACTTCAACATTGACAGTACCCCTTTATGTTATCCCAGTACAGTACAGAAATCTAACATAGCAATACCTTTGTAACAAATAATCCTTAGATTTTATGTCCATATTTTACTATAAAGAATTACAACTTGTAAATTCTGAATAAGTATTTTGAATATTGAGATCATACTATTTAATTCAGTTATTACCTGTCCAGAAATAAGTTGTTTACGCTTCCTGTTAGACTGTTCTGGAGGACCTTCGGGATAGTTTTCATCTTCAGATTCATCCCCTCCAACCTCACCACGTATAGCAGCCAGCTCTTCAAAATATCTCTGTTTAGCCCTTAGATATAACGGCTTGAAGTTATTCTTAGATGAAGGTTTTGGTCGCAATAAAGGAAGACGTGGCATGGGACCTGGCGGAGCCGCCTTGGCAGCTGCTAGTAAGCGCTCACGGGATATTAATACTTCTGGTAGTAGTTTAGCATAGTATGACTTTATCTGAAATAATAACATTTGGTTGTCAAAACTTACTACTCAACATACTGTTGAAAATCTTCACAATCCTTTGAGTATGCAAAGATCAAAAGTTTATCAGGTATCTATCTATGTTTATATTCACCTTGTGCTTCTGCTGTTTAGCTCTTGCTTTCATTAAAAACTTTCTCATCTTAGCTATATCTGGCCTGTAGTTACCCTGCTTTAAATTGTTATAAAAATCATCAAGAGGTGATGTAAAATGAAAAGGTTCATGGTTAAAAAGCATTTTTATGGTTTTCTCCTTCTCCTCTTCTTCGTTCTCAGTGAATTTGGGTAAGAACTTGCTAAGTTCCTCTTTGTGTTTATCTTCCAAAGCATCCCAAGTTTTCATGGAGAAGAACTCTTTGAATACAGAGTAGTCTTCACAGAGCTCTTGAGGAAGCTCCAGGGACTGTCCTAAGATGCGCACCGGCTCCAACACATCGTCATCTCCTTCCGAACTGCCGCTAGATGTTTCGGAAGAGCTACTGCTCTCCCCACTGTAACTGTGTTCACTCTCCATCTTTTCTGCCATTGAGCACAGAGATGTAGTTCAACGTTCAGGCAGTCTTGATGAAATGCTTAGGTTTTCCACTAGATACAATAACGATTTTCCGCCCACTTCATTGAATTTTCACGTTGTTTTGTTCGTGTTGTTTACGAAAAACCTAAGCAATGGTATAACAAAATCGAACAAAGAGCCATGAAGTTTTTTTAAACAGCCGTCAAGTCTTGTCTAAAATAAAATAGAACGCACACGCCAAACCACGGCGTTTCATACATACTATGCGCCAGAACGGAACATTACGATGAGAAAATAGCTTGACAATCAAGAACAGCGACATTTTGCCCGCAAAATAGAATTTAAAAACAAAAAAGGATTGTCTATGATTTCTACTTTGGAATTGTCTATGGAACCACTGTGTGAGAATGTGACACTCGTGAAAAAGGCCCCTGTCCACCTGACCATAGAGTATTTTTACTTTTCGTCGTAATTGCAACTCTCTAGTAGGCCAGGAATTTTCACAGAAATAACAAAAAAGTCAAATATCGCCTAGAACGCAGCATTCAGCAGCTTTGAGGCTCGCTATTTTCTGTTGAAATAGGCTCAAAGGTACAGGGTGAATGGATCAGCGATGGTCCTTCCTTGGCAAGGACACCACAGTCCGTTGAGCGTAAAAGAGTCATTTAAGGCCGCAACTGACTTTTCATTTTTGCTGTACAACACAAAAGATGCGTATTGATACTACGACTGAAGTCTTTTTTAACATTTAAACGGTTCTTTGGAACTCAAAAATAACTTAACTTGCGTGAATTGAAACGCATGACTCAAAAACCAAAAACAAGCAGTTGGCGGTGGTGGTGTCGAAAGATTTGACTTTTTGACGTAAATTATTCGTGTAGTAAATATGGCTGACGAACTCAATGTTGACAGTCTAATTCACAGACTTTTAGAAGGTAAAGATACATTTATTTAATTTTCTAATGTGTACGTTGAATCTCTGACTCTGAAAGTTATGTTCTAACATAATGGATTCTCGCCCAGTGTGCTCTTGTTGCGTAATTATCATCGAGTATGTAGGTATAGAAACGTCAAACTCATAAATAAATCGATTATCCCCAATTCTTATCTGATTCTGCATTTGATGTTAGATCTTTAGATGACTCGCAGGCTACTATTTCCGTCTTAGAAATAGAGCAGACACTGTAAATAGTTTAATTACTTAGCTACAATATAGATAATCACACAACTAACAATGATGTCAGATTCCATAGCATGGAACACTTCCATGGGCCTATTGTTAAGCTTTATTCGCTTTCTGTATCACTTTATATGATTTAAACATGTTTATTTCACTTTATTATGCTGCTTTTTGGTGGGTTACCGCAGTATACAGACTGCAGCAGGAAACAGCAAGGCGAAAAGGGAAATTGAAAGACATCTTTTCAGGAGAATGTATGGTTATACCCAGAATTCTTGCCAAAGTATTAAGCTAGATTCTTTATTTTCTTCCTTTAGTGACCAATCCCATAACAAATGATCCCATTAAAGTTTTATTTGTACTCTCTTTTTCTTATTTTTATTATTCCTCTTAGGTCCTAAAAATAGCCCACTATGAAAAGGGAAGCTATTGGTAATGGAAGGCCATATTATATCCTAAAGTTACACTGTAATTTGACCACCTAAATACCCACTATGAACATTTATATAGGAATTTGTGTGTGTACTTTATAACAATTTGTGACATCATTGGTATTTCTTATTATTTTTTTACATCTATTAATTTTAGATTTTTGTATTATTTTGTTGGGTTTCAATTCTTTCTCAACTATTACTCTCTTTATACTTATGTTTTAATTATGTAAAAAGGCATGATACTTGCAGAATTGAAGTTTTCAAAGATTCTTGTTAAATTTTGTATTTTCAATATATTTTTATTTATTTAATCAGCTATTCTGATCCCCAAAAATGATTTCAGAGAATTAATCTTGATTTGCGGCTATTTGGTTTATGTTAAGATGCATGATTAGATTGAAATTGTATTTATTTGAATTGAGTTCTTGTATGATAAATGTGCATAGTCCTGTGTATTGTACAGTGTACCTAGCCAGAAATGATTTCATTGATATTCTAGTACTACTTCATCCATGCATATTGTGAGTGCTTGAAGATGTAATTGTACTATTTATTTGAAATATCATTTAGTATGTTTGTTAGAAATCACTCTTCACTCTCATTACGTAAAGTATTCTGGTCACACTTAGGGTTGCCATCTGGGTTTGTCTGTATTTATTTTCAGGAAATTCAAGGAAGGTTTAGGTAAGTACCTGGCTGTTTGACTCTTTAAAACTGCAAAGTTCAGGTTACTTAAAAGTAGTTTTTCTGGCATATGCTACAGATGGCAGCCCAACTCATTTTTTTATCATGTTGAAGCTTCGCATTAAATCTATTCAGAATTACATACAATATTACTATTGTTCAACCTTCATGTAAAGAATATTTGGGTCTGCAAATGTAAGTAGTAATTGAATGTTGTCTCAGTTCGAGGATGCAGGCCTGGGAAGACAGTGCAGATGTCGGAGCAAGAGGTGCGTGGCCTTTGCACCAAGTCCAGAGAGATATTCCTGCAACAGCCGATACTACTGGAATTGGAAGCACCACTCAAAATTTGTGGTATGTGATTTTAAAGTTTCTAGGAACTCTGGTATATATAAAATTGCCTGATCTCATTGTGTCATTCTCACTTGTCACAATGTGTGACAAATGAGGCCAATTTGCTGATTCTTTTTTTCCATTGTTTTGGTATACCAAAAAATAATCTGTCCCTCACAGAGATTATGTATGTCAAATGAGGCTGACGGATGCATATTGTGATTATATTTCAAAATAAAGCAATATTGGCAGGCGATTTAAACCATAACAAGATAACTTCTATCAGTCACTGAGCTCCTTACTAGATGATCATAAATTTAAAGCAGAGCAAAGATCATTTTATTCTAAAAAAATTACATGATCTTGTACTAGAATATAATTATTCTGGTGTCAATATAGTAAATACAATGAATTACTTCACTCTTAATTACTTTTTACAGGATTTTCTAGCTTGCATTTAGGAACATCTTAAATCAACACCTGTCTTGTTGTTCTAATTGCTAGCTTAAAAGGTTGCAGACTATAAGGTGGTGTCTGTAAGACTAAGCCTGGGTTTGAAACCTAGTTCAGTCTAAAGAGGTTATTGGGTTTCTCTGTGTCAATATTCTTAAACCAGTTACACGACGAGCCGTCGGTCCTGCTTCTGATCTCTACGCAACAGTGATAATGATAATCTACACGATTTTAATGAATTTATCACATGAATTTCAGGTGATATACATGGTCAGTACACGGATTTACTACGTCTGTTTGAATATGGCGGCTTCCCCCCCGAAGCTAACTATCTATTCCTGGGAGATTACGTGGATCGTGGCAAGCAGTCCCTTGAGACCATTTGCCTTCTGCTCGCTTACAAAATCAAGTATCCTGAGAACTTCTTCCTTCTCAGAGGCAATCACGAATGTGCTAGCATAAATCGCATTTATGGTAAGTGTTGTGAAATGAGAAAATTACAATATTTTTATGAACAAACAGTGAGCTTCATGATAAATATTTGAATGGTGTCTAAAATAAGAATCTAATCTGAAGAGATCAGATAATCTTTCGATAAGACCATTATTTTGTAAATAAATAAACTCCCTTGATAACATTTTCTGCTAAAAGAACCTTAGTGTACAGGTAAATACTGAGTAATGTTCATATAAACTTCTAATGGTATTTATATATACTTGACCTCACTTGTTACGACTTTGTCAAGGCTCACATGCCATAGATTGGAATCTTTATGAGATAGATGATTTACGACTGCAAATTCGACTCGCTATGTGCATCCATCAGGTTTCTACGACGAGTGCAAACGCCGATACAATATCAAGCTGTGGAAGACATTCACGGACTGCTTCAACTGCTTGCCGATAGCAGCTATCATTGACGAGAAGATTTTTTGCTGTCATGGCGGCCTTTCTCCAGATTTACAAGGCATGGAGCAAATCAGGCGAATAATGCGACCCACTGATGTCCCTGACACAGGTAAAGTGACCCGCCTACTAAACGACAAAATAAAATAGTAGATATATAAGACATGACTATAATTGATGAATCATGTTCGTTCATCTGTGTGACTAAGCCAACGATTCGCTTCCGTCATTGACATGTTCCGTATCATTGTGTCCGACAACAGTACAGAATCAGTTACAAAATTTAGGTATGAAGTTAATCTTTGGGGACCAATGAGATATTGGAAAACAGTAGTAACTACTATTAAAGCCAAATAAACGAACTTAAAAATAATAAGTACCCATATATTTATAATCCAATTGATTTGACTGTCATTGTTTTGAGTTTTGAGTCAAGTTTAGAATTTAGAAGAATTACTCGAATATAATTAATTATTTGGATCCAATTAGTCACATGCAAAATGTTTCAGGACTGCTTTGCGACCTATTATGGTCAGATCCAGACAAAGATGTACAGGGTTGGGGCGAGAATGACCGCGGCGTGTCGTTTACATTCGGTCCAGATGTCGTCAGTAAATTCCTCAACAGACATGACTTAGATTTGATTTGTCGGGCCCACCAGGTTTGTACTTTTTTGCCTTGTTTGATAAACTAAGTCCAGTAAATACTTTATGTGGATAACTTATTTTTTTTAAGAAGATTTTCCTGTTAACGAGATTGGCGGGAGAGGTCGATGTTCTAGTCTCAAAAAGGCTCTTTTAATGCATTCCAAATAAGTACGGATTACATACATATTCAGATCGTTTCTCAGAAACTTTCTGCGATGGATATAACATATTGTATTAATCCTCTTATTTTACACCAAAAGCAAATATTTTTAAATAGGATGTACCTACTTAAAAAAATATGGTAATTGCGGTGCGGCTTATCGCAAATAGGCATGTAGGTAATAGGATAATGAAACTTACTAATGTACTTACATGTACAGGGATGTAAAACAATGTAAATATTAATGAGATTACAACTGGGTACTTTTAATCAGCAATTAATAAACAAAACCTTTCTTTTGTACCGCAATGGGTTGGCTTCTTAGCAAACCCCTTTATAGAACACTCACATTTTGCCAACGTCTGAAAGCCGGAGCTTGGAACAATAAATGTTAAAACAAAAATTATAAAAAATTCGTATGTGCTTTTAGGTAGTGGAAGATGGATATGAGTTCTTCGCAAAAAGACAACTGGTGACACTTTTTTCTGCGCCCAACTATTGTGGAGAGTTTGACAATGCTGGTGGCATGATGTCTGTTGACGAAACACTTATGTGTTCTTTCCAGGTATGTCTGATTTTTATTAATTGATACATCCTTCCTTTCATGATTTTTTTGAGTTTTTTATTGAAAGGTGATCCATATTTCAGAAAGTGGGGCTAAAGTTCGTTTACTATCTCCGACTCGACAAAATAATATAACCATTTCGAACACCAGCCCTTAATCTTCACTTTTGTTTTAAAGTTTTAAACGTTAACCCTAAGTATGGCTGTTTTAGTTTATGTTTAGCATAATTTACAGAGTGGTTTATTACGTTATTACTAAACTGACTTTTCTAATCATCGTATTCATTTCACGAAATCTTTAATTTGTGGACTAACGGCACTCATAATGTCTGCCTAGCGTGAAATATTGGTAACGTGACGTAAGAATTTACGGGCCGATTTACTCTGGGGCCAAGTGCGGTCGGCGCAGGCCGTGGCTTTAATGACACTTATTTATAGAAAAGCAGTTTGATCGAAATAATTTCGTTGCGTCACTTGACCTTTGGCGAGCTTTAAAGCCTGCGGGTGGCGCGAAAATCAAGTATTATATAAACATGTAGTTTACTATGACAATTTTCTAGTTCTCTTCATTCACGTAATACTAACAACACATGCAAAACAAATCTTCCATGAACACGACAATCTTCCATAAAAGCTTCCATAGACTAATACGACATTTATTCCTTCAGATTCTAAAGCCATCTGAGAAGAAGGCAAAATACCAGTACAATGCCGCCCTGTCATGACAATACAATGTTAATCGGAAACAACTTTTTTTTGGAAAAACGCAAATATAACTTTTTGAGGTTTTTCGTCATTATCTCTATTATTTTGAACTTTATGTATTAACTAATTTTGTAGGAATATCGGTAATTACATATTCAAAATGACCGTATATTTATTTTACCTTACTTTGTAAAAAATAATTTTAAAGCGGGTATGCTATTTTTTTTTTTGTGAGAGTACAAAGTAATTAGTACTAGAATGTTTTACTTAATTAATACTGTAATAATTTATGTGATTTGTTAAAGTAATCACGTGTTTGAATAGAGCGAAGCAAACACTATTATGTTTTTATTGTTTTGTAAAATATGGACTGGAATTTCAGTAATACGACTAGGTATAAGCGTCAGGATGGCGAGTGCACTTGTCCAATGGAGGAGGTGATTATGTTGAATTAGTGTAACTTAAATGTATTTTTCAGTATTTTTTATGATTTAAATGAAACTACTTGCAAAACATCACTAACGAAAGTAAGTCGCCATTCTGACGTTAGGATGGCAGGTGCATCCTTAAGACATAAGTATTGTTAATACATTTATCAAACTGTATCTGATTGTGTCACAAAATGAAATAATTCGTAAATAAAATTGACGTGATTTGCTATTTTAATTTTTCATGTACAATGAACACCTATACACACCCTCGCAAAGGATTTGGTTTGTCACCATATCACTGCAATTTTCATTAGATCGTTTTTACAATCGCTGTGCATCTTTCAAAGTTTGGTTTATACGCATATTTTCATTTTCACACATACTTAAAAAATGCATGATCCATTTCCATGACTAGGTACTGTAAAGTAATCAAGAGGAGGTATCAAAACTCAGTAGGTATCATGAATTACTATGGCAGTCGAAACCAGGCTAAGTACAACTACTGATGGTTAGTCAAAATCAGAACTTCATAATAAGTTTAATTGTATAGGTTGTCCTAGTATTAATTATTTTGGGTTGGGAAGCTACCGCTGGGTGTAAAATACACTGCAATAACATCTGCAACTACCATAATAATTGGAGAAAACTGGAAACTGACAAAGCAACTGTGGATGCATTTATTAGGAGTTTAGCTACCCAGCAGTCAGATATTTTCAGAGGGTTCATTGAGACTAGCAGTGCAGGCACTGCAATTGTTAAAATTCACGCAAAGTAAAATGCAAGTCCTCGTTTTGTGGACCAAAATTTTATACCAACAACTACGGATGCTTTACCGTACGTTGCGAGAGAAACTGAGCAGTCTTGGTGCACTAATCACATGCTCAAAAAACTGGGTAAGAGGCTAAAATCAAACTATTATGTCGTGTGCCTATACGATAATAAGTGTGGTCTTGGCGTGCCTTCATAACTTAACTAATTATGAAATTGATGGGGTCCCTAAAAGTTGATATATTGATCAGGATTTCACAACCTAGATGATATTAAAGTCTAATGACCTGCTCTCATTTGAAACTACTGTAACCAACCAGTCCATTCTGTAAAAATGACACCGTGAAAACTAAGGGAGTTTATGCATGTAACAATGTATCATTTGCCTATGGAAGGAAGTTATAAGAAAGTGACCCTGCTCGTGGACTAAAATAAGTCAAGAAACGAACGAATTTTATTTGAGTTTTTATTTAGCATTCAGGTGATTGGGGAGTGTTTGGTTGTTATTATTGTGTCGACCAAACAATACCGTAAAAGAGTTGGTAGATAGATGTATCCTAGACGTAATTCGACATGATACTGTATTTTTTCTTACTTATTTAGTTTCGGACAAATAGACGTTTGCTATAAAATAATTTGTAGGTATATTTAGCGCGGTTTGTTTTGTTGTTATTTTGTGTAGCAGGGGCTGTATTGTAGTTTCTGCATACCATGGGAGCTAGTAGTGAGCTTATGTATGTAATTTTTGTTTTTTTTTTCGCAGATACTAAAGCCATCTGAAAAGAAGGCAAAATACCAGTACAATGGCATTAACAGCGGGAGGCCAGCCACACCTCAGCGATCACCACCTAAGAAGAAATAACTGACGTTTGGGATCCAGTGTGCTGCACAGTGAGAGGAATGCTACAAATAATTAATTATATCATGTATTATAATTATTATGTTTAGTATGGTCATTAGACATAGCCGAATAATTATGTCGCGTATTGTTAAAATTTATTTATCGATTTGCTTGTGCCTTCTTATTTTTAATTTTTATTATTAATGTGAGTGATATTAATTTATGAATTTAGTTCTACAGATTGTATTGAGCTGACATTATCTATTCGGCGATGCCTTGGTGACTATTGGCTTTTTCGATCCCTGATTATAAGGCAGCCTTTAAAGTGGTATCATACCCTATTGTGTTATTGTAACATGTTGATGTTGTAGTAAATTGTTTCGTTAATTTTAAAATGTTTGAGAGGTGGCAAGCGATCTTAAAGATGCGGGCATTGGAGACGAAAGCGTCGTTACATTTCATATTACCTATTTATTAAGTTGTAGTGGATCGAAAGCACATTCGCTTGGTTTATTCTGTAACTAATGTGCCTATAAATGTAAATTATATATAGGTCTTGAGTAAGTGACGATAATTGGTTAATTTAAAATTTCTAGTTTTATTGGATGAGGCAAAATTAAAATGAATGATCGTCCATGGAACTTCATCCTTTGATTATTTTAGTTGATTATATTTTTGTTTTCTATAATCCTATTGTGGAGCTGGCCTAAGACATGATATTAACCTTCACCTCGTCATAGCAATAAGTGTTTTTCTGTTCTAGGACTCCATTGCAATCACTTATGTGTTAAGGAGGGAGTGACGTACCCAGTGAAATTAATGTTATTTTGCACTCAGTATTATTCTTACCAATAAGTATCTGTTCAAAATTTGACGAATGTTCAACATGATCTCCCCTACTGAGGCTTTCCCTTCAAAGTTTACTGTTAAGTCTCAAAATGAATTGATTATAATTTATAAAATGTGGTAGAAGCAGTGTAGTCCTCGCAACAATAGTGCAATTGCTGTATTATTACTGTTATATTATGAAATTATATGCAGGTTTTGCATTGTACAATTTTATTATTTAGCTATGTATGATTTTTCAAATAATAAATACCACTATTTTAAACTAAGAGGTTTATTTTTTTATTTTCAGTTTGGTTTGCATTTACAAAATGTATTTTTGTTTAAAACTAACATTTTATGTATCTACTAAGAGAGTAAATGTGACTTAATCTATTTCATACTATATACATCACTTGATGCTTATTAAATTTGTTGTTAGAAGATAATTATGTTGCTATAAAATTATATCTGTTCTTATTTTTAACTATACTGTAAAATATTTAGCTGGTACAGATAGCAGCAACATTAGAACTTTATGTAATTACTGTCACCTAATATTTAAAATTTTATTCTATTTTCATCTACACTTAGAGAAAGATAAGTTTCAAAAGCAATTGAGTTTCAAATACTTAT
>NDFZ01001064.1:0-12630 GCA_002192655.3 Mamestra configurata | reverse complement strand
GATAGTAATATTTATTTATTCGACACTAACTTATTCACTCGAGGGCTCTTATCCTGGAAGACAGTATTTGCCAGAGGGCCAGTACTACTTACTTTTAAGCAACGTTCACATCCGCATCTCAGTCGTAACCTATCAAAAATGTAGGGAAATTTAAGCATTTTTGACAGCATGCGACTGACATGCAAATGGGATCGTTGTTTTAAAATTAGTAAACATGGCTCTCTGGATAAAAAATCTAACAAACGCCGTAGCCTATTTGATATTAATCAAACATAATATAATATACATCCTTAATATCTCCAAATTAAATTGGACAACTAAAGAAATCTTTGTCCAAAATTCTCGTGTGTTAACCCTCCCCTTTACACGCAAACTGTCACGCACAATATTACTCGAAAACTACGAAATTCTCCGAGATTGGGATTATTGAAGCTTATATGCTCTTGCAGAGATTTTTACGCTACACTTGTCAAATATGAATACAGTTGGAATAAGATTTTCATTTCGTGAAATCAAATTGTAGTTTCAATAGTAGAATTTTGAAATGAAGAATTGTACGTGTACCATGTGTATACTATATTATGTTTGATTAATATGTGTAGTTATATACATTGTTATTATTTCGATTAAGGCAGTCTTTTATTTTAAGGGTTGATTTTTCAATAGTTAGATATAATATATAAGAAGAATGAATATGACAGATTGACATATTTAATAAGCATATTAGTAAAAATGTTATCTGACAATTGATAAATCTACCCTTAAAGATACGAGTAGATGATTTTTATTTTAGCGAGCACGATAAATAATATATTAGTATGAGATACAGACTTTGAGTATGTATAACAAAGCAAACATCGTAAATAATTAGTAGGTAATTAACATTTTGCCTCTCTTGCTTGGAGGTCGTGGGTTAAATTCCGGGCAAGTCTTACTAATGCTAATGTGGCTTTGCAGTAAGACACTGTTGCCTTGACCCTTGACCATAGATGCATTGTCCCCAAAATCAATGAAAATGATCAGAGCTAAAGCATTAAACTGTTTAAAAACTTAAAAAAACTTCAAGATTATTTTCATGCCTAAGTATCTCTGGCATAATCTCCCAACTTAAAAACTTAAAGATTTTATCGAAACTATTTTAGATTTGAAATAAATTGTCGGTCTAACCACAAACTGCTTTAGCAGAAAACATTCCTACAATAACTTAAAGGGTTGTTTCGATAACAATTTATTGAAACGATCCTTTCTCCAAACCGATACCAAAGTTTTAGAATTAGCATAGCATATCAATCGTGGATTCTTAAAATAACATGAACTCCAAGTATCTGTTTACAAAATTAAAAAAAATATTTGCTTGCTTTAATATATTCCAGATTAAGCACGTCAAGTCGATAGAGAAACCAAGCAATAGTGCATCGTTGTCGAATCTCCCCTGATGGTAAGCGATGATGTTTTCAATGATGGAGCACGCTGGCCTAGAAATAACCTCTCACTCTTAACTTAAAGACTCCCAGGTTATAGATAGCCATTTGGAAACACACACTCCGGCAGGGAATTAGAATCCTTAGCTTTACGGACTATGCCACCATGAAATTATTGTCAAAACGTTATGTACTTGTCTTGGCCGAGAGACGTCCACTGCTGGACATAGGCGGGAGGTCTATAGTGGACGTCTTTCGGCCGATATATGAGACATTATTATTACTACAGTTTTTCTAATACATTTTTTTCTATTACCCTTTTTTGCCACAAAAGTTCTTTAACAGTTTCCTTCTCCACAAATAACAACAAAATCCTTAATAAAATACACACTCAGACTCCCACGCAGAACTTAATAACTAACCAAAATATAATTACACAAGAAACAAACTAGGATCCCGTCTAAAACTCTCGGCAGCTAAATTCCACCGTCATAATAACGTAGCGTAAACGCAGCGTATACGTAGCATATACGTAGCGTATAAGTTAGTATGTGGTTTTATTAAAGCCATAGGAAAATGTCTGGCGAGACTACATCCCGACCTTTTGATAATGAAAGGTTTTAGATATCAGGTTTAACTTTAGATTATATTTAGCGTTTATACTGAAGTGAGGTGAATGAAGCGTGGTTTTTGAAGTAGTATTGAAAGAAGATTTTATGCTTTAATTAATTTTCTAATAGTTAATTGTAATTGTTTCAGTATGACGTTGATAGATCAAGTGTAGAATATCCATATTATATGGTTAAGTAGGTCTTCTCGGCACCGTGAGGGGAGGCCTTAGAAGGATATACTCGTATACAATTCTATTGGTGACGTTTTTCAGAAGGGACGCCTGAACATTCTGAAAAAAATCTCACGAATAAGATTTCATACTTTAAATATCACCGTTAGAAGCAAAATTGCGTGTATAGCCGAATTAATGTAAGGATTTTAACATATGATATTCTGTAGTTTCAAACGACCCCTTGGAAAATACGCTTGAGTTTATTTCGAGAGTTTCTTTGAAATAATGAAAACTTTTTAACAAACAAATTCATAATGTAGGAGATAAAAACCACATAACTTAAAGTTAATTCAAGAGTTGTGACTCAAGAAAACCTAGGTTTGGCTTGGTTTATCTTTTATGTAACTAAGTCAGAAATATTCTTATGAATATTATTTACAATTGACTGTCTCACCTCATAAAGGCGACGAAGCACGTCACGAAATATTAAATTAAAAATATTTTTAACAAGATTCTTACAGCTGCTTCGCCCGTGTCGTATATAAAATTGAGTCTTTCTCAAAGATGGAACTAAGTTTAATGCCAATCAGATTGGTTTAGTGGCTTTGCCGTGAAATGGTAACAAATTAACAGACCGACAGACTTACTCTTACATTGACAATATTAGTTAATTTTAATAAAAATATGTTAAGCACGCGAGATCACTTCATAAACATTAATTAAATGAAGACTCGTTTATTAAAAGTAGTTGCAATATTATTTTTGAGAGCAATCGTCTGGAGACGTCTTGTGGTACCGTTGGTGTCCAACACTGGGTAAGTGCTTTTTCTCTATCTATCCTTCATAGTAATTAATCTTAATTTTTAATTTATTAAAATGTATACACTAATNTACAGCGGCTTCGCCCGTGTCGTATAAAAATTGAGTCTTTCTCAAAGATGGAACTAAGTTTAATGCCAATCAGATTGGTTTAGTGGCTTTGCCGTGAAATGGTAACAAATTAACAGACCGACAGACTTACTCTTACATTGACAATATTAGTTAATTTTAATAAAAATATGTTAAGCACGCGAGATCACTTCATAAACATTAATTAAATGAAGACTCGTTTATTAAAAGTAGTTGCAATATTATTTTTGAGAGCAATCGTCTGGAGACGTCTTGTGGTACCGTTGGTGTCCAACACTGGGTAAGTGCTTTTTCTCTATCTATCCTTCATAGTAATTAATCTTAATTTTTAATTTATTAAAATGTATACACTAATAAAAACAGTGTATAAAGGCGGCAGAAGGTATATAGTATAATATATACATATGTAAACATACAGTAGGCATTCGCATGTCAGTCGCAATGTGACAGAAAAAACTTTTTTTTTTTCATACATTTTCGACAGATTGTGACTGGGATTCACATGCGAACATTTTTTGAAAATTTGTAGAATTGGTAGGTAGGTACCTACTCAGCTGTCATGGTACGCGTCATAGTCATTTCTTTCTCTATCTTTAGAAACCCAGTGGTGAATAATAGATACATTATTAAATATTTGTGAGGTGTGGTTCAGTTTTAACGAGACATAAATTCCTTTATGCTTGGCACAATTATTTTTATAAAAGAGTACGTGCCTACTTGTAAGATCTGTTTTCAAATTTATTTTTATGTATTTTCTTAACCCCTTTTAGGTATTAATATAGTATTTTCTAACTCATTGCTTCTTTATTTAGGTACCCTACCCATCATTTTTATCCTCTTAGAATTTGACAACAAAATTAAAATTTGTGTCAGAATAAAAAATATAATTGAAAAGACCCAATTAAGAAACCTCAGTAAAAATTTGAAAAGAGCACAAACAAACCAAACCAAACCTGGATTCTCAAGAATTCTCAAGAATCCTCAACTCCAGTAGTATGCAAAGTCTGAAAAAAGATGTATTAGGTACATCATAAATATAACTACTGAACAGAATACAGACCCTATATTCGGATGTCTAGCCGAGGTACACCGCAATTGTGAAAAGCCAAATTGTCGGGTTCGAGAGCATAAGAGGTAGTCTCGTAAAATTAATATGTAGGGAGTGCTTCTTGCTAAATGTGGGCAGTATTAAAACGGGTACTAATAGGAGGAGGGGTCCCTCACAACCGCAGACTTTATGTCCTCAGACCAGTCTAGAATTATTAATTAACCGAATGGTGATTGCATTCCTTGGTCGCGGTCTCCGTAGTTATTTGAGTTCATAAATTAGTAATGGTTCGAGATGACAGCTTACTGGTCTCGTGGTGCATTGGAATGAAATTCGGTTTTTAATTTTGAAGATTGATTTTCATTTGTTTGTATCCCTCGATAGTTGCAACCAGCTATGATGAATAAACTATCGGTAAAATTAAATGCTATCACTGTTGTGGAAAAGTAAATTTTTAGGGTTGAAACCAATCATATTTTTTTTTTAAGGATGGGAAATAATCAAATGACTTCTTCCGCTCTGGGTGGAGTGGAAGGGCGTATCAGACTCTTACTGACTAAAACTCATCCGTGTTCCTTCTAAAGCCCTATGTGTTCCAGGGCCGCGGTGAATCTTTCGAACAAATTCCGCAACCCTAGCAGGCTCTGGCCCTAGCGGGCCCCGTCTTCAAGACACCAATGATATTACCTATATAAAAAGAGGTAGATATCGCACTAGCGCAAATTGTTGCAGACAAATTCAGATAATAGNGCGGGCCCCGTCTTCAAGACACCAATGATATTACCTATATAAAAAGAGGTAGATATCGCACTAGCGCTCGCAAATTGTTGCAGACAAATTCAGATAATAAAGATGTTGCCAGGGTTAAAAAATGTGATTTTATTAAGTCCGTCAGTTAGATTATCGAAAAATATTGGATACATATTTTTTATTTTATCAAATCAATAAAAAATACGAAGATAAAACGCATCAAAGATAAGGAGTGGGGGCTTGTAACGTCACTTTCCAGTAAAAAGTGTACTGGTAAGTGACGTCACATGAGTTTTCAACGCACTGTATCGTCTTCATTTTTTGTTAACGTTACAAAAGAAAAAATACATGTCCAATATTTTTTGGCAATCTGTCTGACGGACTAATTAGATTTTTTTGTCAAATACCCTATTATTACTATAATTTGCTAGAATACTATCTTTTTCTGTATCATACGTTCCGTATTAACGCCGCTTAGTAGGAACGGAGCGTATCTTTCCTTTATAATATCATTGGTTGACACTATGATAATTCTTGATCTGTAAACCGGAGCTCACAATAAAACCAAAGGACCAAGTGCGTCATAAGGACCAAAAATCAAAGGGAAGACTAACTTTGATTTTTGACGTATCGGCTGAGAAGCTGACATACGAAAGACCAATTTTGTAACAGCTTTTACGTATTAGAGTAAATTTTGTTCAAAGCTTCTTATTAATTATACACAAAAAGTAATCAACACATAAGAATGTTGGCTTAAAAGCCTCATCCTCAATAGAATTCTAAGCGAGCAACCCAAGAGCGAACAAAGAACAACAATCGCATTCATTTGACGTCTAATTTACATAAATATGAGATTTTCGCGAATAACCATACTTAAACACCGTTGATTCGGAATCGTGGTACAATGAGAATTGCTTCCGTCTCGCCGAGCAATATGTTTTAAAGAGAAAATTTGAATATAACTTACGCCGCGTATCTTGTTAAAATTAAGGATTTAAATTTAAATTTTGTGAAGCGTCCCGGGGCGAATAGGTGAAACGAAATAAATATGAATATGAATGGGGAATCAGACAAGTACACGAACGGGTTTCGAATTATTAACTTTTCGAGTGCACTCGGTTTTGCTGGTACCGTCGGAAATGTAAGCCTTTTTGAGTGTAGGTATACATCTAACAAGCTTGTCATTTTCTAAACGTCAAATCTTTACTGTTGAAACGTATGTGCTTTATGTAGGGATTTTATATGTGAACATAGGCGGATTATGTTTATGTTTGATATTTCTAATGATCCCTGAGGAATTTGTCGAAGTTATAAAATGGAATTCAAAACCTTGTTAATATTTAATATTGCAATTTATCAGCTCAATCTTGAATAGTCAGTTACCGAACGCAAAAATATTCCAGATTTCCGACACCTATTTCCGTCTCGATTATGCCGACGCTACGTAGGCATCTCAAAATCAAGCAGATAGGCCAACGGAGACAATTTAGTCGCAACGTATAATTTGGGTTTCGGCTAAGGACCTGAGTTGACCGGCGAGCGCCGAATTTCAAGAGCCCCTTTATCCGACTAGTGCCGGGAACTAGAGGTGGGTGAGCCCCTTTTATTTTTTTGTCAAAGTTACTTTTGGCACAATTGAGTTGATTTATTGTACTTATTTTTGTGAGGACACTCTTGAAAGACTTCCTTACGAAGCGAGGTGAGCAAAGTTTTGTCATCGTCTCAATTGTTCGATTGATTGTCATCGTAGAAAGGCATCGTAGAAAAGTATGGAACGGAGAAGATATTTTTTATTTACTGTATTTTGTACTGTTTGATATTAAAAGCTCATATTTATTCAGCAGCTCGACTCTAACGGATTTGCAGTACAGACGTAACAAACACGGCGAAAAAATCAATGAAACGGTATTTATTACTGTTTTAAACGTATGTATGTGTACATAGCTTTATTTGGAACTGGTAGCATTGTATTCCCGAATATTTTCCCGAACGAAATATTCAGCATTCACCCCAGCACTCACAAAAATGAAACATAACGAAAAAAACAAAATCACTATGAAATCCGCCAAACATTTTAAAAGGCATATTGCTTTTAAAATTCCGCCATTTTTATTATTCCTCTTTTAATTGCTGATGGTAACAAAGGAAGATCGAATGACGTAAATTAAGGGGAAAGTCTGCTTTTTAGGATCTATTCACGCATTGTTTGAATAGTGAGTGTTTCGTTTTAATTAATTTTGCTGATTAAGAGACATTGTTTGCTCCTCAAAAATGCAGTTTCGTTGCACTGAGAGGAGGAAAGTATTTTTTTGCGATTTCTGTCTTTCCTAGTTTCGCAAGCTTTGTTCGTATGTTATACATTTTTATCCTTATTAAACTTGTTCTGGTAGCAATTAAAATTGCTACCAAACCAAGTTTGTGTGTAATTTATCCATTTTCTTGCTGACAGAGTATTCTTGTATTTATTTAACAAAATAGTTAATGCAGTGACTTAAAAGTTAAGGGCAGTCTACTAAGCACGTATCCTATAGCTACAGTGGACGAGGTTACGTTTACTGCCCCAGATAAAGAATCCGTCCTGTATATTTGTTGGAAATAAACGTAGTGATGTGCATTTGGAATAAACCGATGGTTCATTGCAGGTGGCGTCCTATCGCTCTTTACACTGCATTGCACACGTTGGATTCTGCTATGGACGTTTTGGTTTTTCTTACATTGTTTTTTATCCAGGCAGCGTTTTATTAGACTGCAATCTTTCAGGGCAAAAACACCGGATTAGATTTATGAGTTTATTATATTTATCATGGAGATTTTCATTTTGGATCTGAGGGGCAATTCTCATAACTTTAAGAAGCGTTTGCATTCGTATTGCAGTCGCAAGCTGTCAAAAATAACAATAATTTTTCAACATTTTGGCAAGTTGTTGACATTTAATGTCGGTGAGATGATATTTTGTCTTGAATTTGAACGCTTTTTATGTACAAACAAGAATTAGGCTTCAGGCTTGCTGATTTGACAGCTACCGAATAAAACCAACACTAATGACTGACAATGACAATACTAACTTAAGCACAAAAAATGGCACGATATGATGGCCGTGCAGGCACGCACATATACGCATACACATCACTTGTGCTAAGGGGTATTTTTTACGCTTTTAAAGCATTTTTCTTACTAAATAAAGCATTCCTTTATTTCCTAGAAAATACAAAAGCATAAAATTTAAACCGTAACCGGCACGTATGCACGACATTGCTGCACCGTATATACGAGTACCAGGCACCCATAACCAAGAAGGCATTAGCCAGCAACAGCTGTTCAGCTTTCCGTACGTGAACCGAAGTTAATTAGAAGCCTTCCTAACCACGGTCCGGCGGCGGTTTTAATAATTCCCACCGTCCAGAGAATTGATATAAATGATTTTGTTGGACCCCACACTAATTTGAGACCGAAGTTTCGCCCGTACTTGGGATTAATGACTGTCTGAATAGCAACATGAGCTTAGTTCTGCAGTAACTCATTTTGTTGTCGAACGGGCGTTCACTTTGAACTTCAAACAAATGTTTGGAAGCACGTAATCGTGTGTTTAAATGAAGGAAACTCTTATTTGTTGTTTTTGTTTGCTTGTTAGGATTGAAAAGCGTGCTGCACTGAATGTTTTGTTAGATCCAATTGTTGTTTAGTCAAACAATACCTTATGCAAAGTCTGGGTATTTAGGAGATCATGCTTAAACTAGAGCTACAAAAATACTAGTATTTGTAAATTATCCTGTCTACTCGGTTTGAATCAAACCACTCGTCCATGAGAAAGCGTTAGTATCTTCATTAATAACAATAAACCATCCTCGCCCGATCCTTATACCCAATTAAATTGTCTCATTCCACTTCCACACAGATAACGATGTGGCTTTATTAGGTGCGAGAAATATACCTGAGAAATAAACATAAGGAAAAGCTCATTAAAAATACGTAAGAGCAGACTCTGTCATGGTTCACGACAGTTCGCTTCACGTCTGCGCTGCGTCGCGTCAAAGTTATCCGCAGTTATTAACTGGCATGTCAGTTTCTAATTACTCGATCCAGTTATCACCTGCGACTGACGGCTACATTTCTACCCTGTCTGCACCAATCTAAGCCGACCCGCCGTCTCGGCAGCAAAGTACGAAACAAAAAGGTCACGTGGTTCGAATAGGAGGTCTGCAAAAACTGGTACTTCGAGCCGGATCCCAAGCAACGTGAAGTCGCGAAATATGTTCAGATGACAGCTCCATTATAGTAATGTGTCAAACAAGGGGTTTAAGGTATTATTAATGGTGGGAAAGGTAATAATTTTCTTTGTTTGCTCGCGTTGGAAGCTTTTGTTTCAACTTGTTAATGTGCCACTGCAGACAATGNGTTTTAACGAGACATAAATTCCTTTATGCTTGGCACAATTATTTTTATAAAAGAGTACGTGCCTATTGACTTGTAAGATCTGTTTTCAAAATTATTTTTATGAATTTTCTTAACCCGTTTTAGGTATTAATATACCCTACCCATCATTTTTATCCTCTTAGAATTTGACAGCAAANTTAATGTGCCACTGCAGACAATGGTGCGACTGTTATTAGAATATAGTTGACAGTGGTGATCTTTTGACAGTATGTTTGGTTATATTTAAAAAGGCCCTTGTTTACGAGAAAATAAACTATTTGTTATGCTATATGCTATTTATTCTCAACAGGGATGTTGCATGGGTTAAAAAAAATATGATTCGATTATCGAAAAACATTGGACACGTATTTTTTATTTTATCAAATCAATGAAAATTTACGAAGATAAAAGGGCTTGTAAGTTCGTAACGTCACTTTCCATTAAAAGGTGTACTGGTAAGTGACACATGAGTTTTCAACGCTGTCTTGATGTGATTTTTTGTCAAATATCTTATTGCGGTGCAAACACTAAATGGCGAGTCCATGTAATTCCAATAACGACGATTGGACTCACGAGACACGGCCTTGCAATGGAGTGATAAAACGCTAAGACGAAATAAAGAAGATAATGAAATTTAATCCAATAAACAAAGTATTTATCAAGGGCTGTATTAAAGACAAGGCCAATGGAACGTTGCGCTTCACTGGTCCTTAGATGCGCCTCATCCAATTTCACGGTTGGGCCTTATTCTCCTTTGTTAATTGTTAATTTGTATTAAGAAATTTTCAAGATTATTGATTAAGCTTATTAATTTTACGAGCGAATAAATTTAATAGGATTTTTTTTAAACTGAAAAGCGCTGAAGAGTTGGCACCTCGTTTAGTTAAATGAAAAAGGGGCCATATATTGATAAAACACATTCAGTTAATGAATTATGAACTTCATCTATCCATGCCTACCGATACACAGGTAATATAAGAATGCACACTGTCTCAGTCTGTTATTTAAATTTCAATTAGCAAGCTTCCAAATATTTTCAATACTCACGTTAATTACGCTATATCTCTCGTCATATACAGGCTGCGTCAATAACTCGTCCCCTCACCATACACCGCCGTTTTAAAGTACACCCTGTATACAGAAACATTCAAACTTTGCAGACAAATTCGATCTGTGCGGGGCGATTCGGACCATGCATACTGTGGCTTTGTTTACGCAATAACAAGCTTTATTTTAACGCAATACGGAACATAATTGTGTATACTGTATTATACCGAGTTTGGAATCATGAAGTCCCGGCTCATACAGCCGGGTTTACATAACTTTGGTACCTATGTTGTAGACAGGTATGCCAGTTGGTACATAAAAGCTCTGTGAGGTATGTTTGCGCAATTTAAATTGAAACTTCGGATTAAATTCGTTGGACTGAGTTTTTATCAAAGGAAACTGCAGTTTAATTAAGTTTTTGTATCAATTGATTGATGAAGGTAGTGAGACAAACATACGCATTAATATATATTTTTTTACGTCACAGTACACAAGTACAGCTATTTCTGTTTGACGAACTATAGNCGCATTAATATATATTTTTTTACGTCACAGTACACAAGTACAGCTATTTCTGTTTGACGAACTATTACATCCGTAGGCATCATCATTGGACAGGGGCAAAATGTAGATGGCGTTGATTTTTTTGAACATTCCGTTATTGTGATCGAGGAATCTCCTCCTCCTCCTCTGGGGGACTTACGTCGGACACGTCTTAATTTTAAGACCGTCTCCTTAGATGAAGTTCCTAACTTAGGAGCTTTTTAGCAATATCTCTTTCTTATCCCCCGTCCGTCTTTTATTTAGTTCATAAATATATTTTTTTAATTATTAATATTTTTCTCAAATTACTTTTTCCCCCTAAATAATATTGACAATCACGTCGGCACGGTTGGCCTAGTGGTTGAGCGATTGACTGCCAGCGCAGTAGTCAATCGCTCAACCACTACGTCGTGTCGCGAGTTCGATTCCCGCACGGAACAAGTATTTGTATGGCCTACAGATAGTTGATCCGGGTCTGGCTGTTTGTGTATGTGATTTTGTATGTTTGTAAATGCACCCACGGCACAGAAGAAATCCTAGTGTGGGGCAACAATTAAAAAAAAAAAACTATCTGCCTCAACTTTTCCCAACTATGTTCGGGTCAGCTTCCAGTCTTCCGGATGTATCTGAATACCAGTATTTTACATAACGTGACCTCTGACCTTCGCAACCCAGTAACTGAGCAATACGATTCCCCTTGGCAAGACTGGTGTCAGAGGTTTTGAGTAACTGTAACGACTGTCAAAGATTTAACATGACAACCAGAACCAAAGGCTTAAAATACTTTCCGAAGCACGGAGGAGACTCGGTATGTAAGTAATAAATAGATATCACCAATTCACGGACCGGCCTCAGCAAGCGTAGCTCTCGCTCCTGTCTCCTGATAATATTGACATCAACTAAAATACAATACTTACATCAACTAAAATTGAATACTTGGTTTGTAAGGTTTCGTACCCGAAGTAACCAACGGAACCCTATTACTACGCCTCCGCTGTCCGGACGGGCGGAAGCGGAGGCGTAGTAATAGAATTCCGTCCCAAATAAAGATTTCTTCTTTCTTTCTTTTTCCGTCCATTCATCCGTCCGTCCGTCCATCCGTCCATCCATCCATCCGTCCGTCCGTCAGTCTGTCTGTCAGCGGGCTGTATTTTAAAAACCGTAACAGATAAACCGTTGAAATTTTCAGAGTGTGTATCTCTATTGCCACTATAACAACATCATCTGCCTAGCCTTTTCCCAACTGTATTGGGGTCGGCTTCCAGTCAAACCGGATTCAGCTGAATACCAGTATTTTACGTGGAGCGGCTGCCTACCAGGCCTCCACAACCCATTAACTGGGTAACACGGTAGTTCTTGTCAAGACTGGAGCCAGATTGACTGGTTTCTGACATATCAGAGGAAACGCGGTATGTTAAAATGGTCACCCATCCACAGACCAACCTTGGCAAGCGTTGCTTAACCTTTGATCGACCCGTGTGGCTGTTATTCTTTAATACAAATTATATCTTATAAATTAAAAGGGAGCCCCTTTTAATTTGGAATTTGATATAATTTGTATTATTGTTTATACAAGCAATGTGTTTTTTTTTCGGGTTATAAACTCGCACTTGGCCGGTTTCTTTTTCATGTAAAAAGAAAAAAGAAACATCGAGTCTTATTCTTATAATAAAATATTTCACACCTCCTTGATTTCTTTGTACTGCACGAGTCTA
>NDFZ01001063.1:0-10155 GCA_002192655.3 Mamestra configurata | reverse complement strand
CGGGAGGGGGGAGGGGGAAGGCATGTCGGACTTGTTTTAATTGGCTCAAGGAAGTACGCTTCAACGACTCCAGCGCGCCGACCCGCCAGCCGGCCACTATCGCACAGCGAAAATTTACTGTTCCATGTACGAATTTGCTACTCGTGTTAGTGGTCTAGGTATTTACTACTTAGGTTATGGGCCCACTTACAGAAACAAGGTTCTGATTCTAAAGAGCATGGTGCTTTATTTTCCATTTCGTTGCGTCTGGCTTTACACTAAGTTCTGTTTTAGACTTACTGTTTTAGAGTTTCTCAATTAGCTATGCGTTTGCTTTTCTAACACCATGTATCAAGAAATATCTTTTAAATTGCCCCATCAGTGACATTTTTCAAAGAATTTCAACCAAACCGCCATCAATAAAAAGCAACGGAACGAAGTTGGGCAAAATTAAACCATTAAAAATTAACTACCAAGTAGCAGCAATGTTTCTCCAAAATACCTGAAATAAATAAACTCGTGCAGGCGATTTACTTTAATTGTGACATAAGTAAAGCAATTGTAATTATTCACAAGGCACACAAAATTATTTATGAAACTGCACGGGTATATGTTAAATGAGCGAATTATGTCCATTTGACGTGTTCATTAGCTAAATTAGCTGCAGGCACGCGCTCACGTGACGACGGCGACGCGACGGGGACGCTGCGGGCACGCGACGGTCGCGTCCGACATCTTACTTGTAATAATAAAGGTGGACAGAACAAAGGATAAAGGAAATATACGGGATATCACATTGTAACAGAAGTGATGAAGATAAATGCAGAATCAGATTGAAGAATGAATGTGGAAGCTGAGTGAATGTCGATTTAGTGAACATGCTTTAAAGCACCGGATATGACAATTAACTTCAACACCTGTTATAACTACAAGCAAGTGCATTACCATACGATCTCGTTTAACAGCTCATTAACATAAACGAAAACTAACCTACCGCACACCATGAATGATTGAACGAATATGCTAAATAATGGAAACACTCCAATCTTGCATACTCGCACCCCTTGTCTGTGAGGCATCTAATAATTAATAACGACAATACGCGGCGCGCGCGCATGCTAATTGATCGCGAGTTATTCAAATCAGCGAGAGGAAAAAATCTCGCACGTTACAATTATGACAGCCGCTCGCCTCGGGAATAATGCTAAGAATTTATTTGAATTACAAATTGAACATACACCAGACAGTTTTAGCGCGGCGCGAATAAATAATTTGATATTATGCTAAGTGATGATACCACAGTTAAACGCCGCAAACGACCTTGACATAGACCCATAAATAAGAATATCTTAACCACTCATACATATGGACGGCGGTTCGCACACTCAAATATGGTAAGTGCCGGCTTATGAATAAATTTTATTATTTAAAACTCGGTATGTTCATTACTAAAACAAATACTCGTAAGGCGTAGTAATACAGGCTGTTGCTGTTTGTGGCGCGCTTCGGGGGTGAGCTGCGCATGCGCGGTGCCGCCGCCAGTGGGTGCGTGTCCAGAGACCGGCACGCCATTACAGCAATACTGTTCATCGGTGGATAGTATATTATGTTAAATGCGGAGGTGATATTTTTACGGCGAGCTCCGGTAGGTTTAGTTAAACGTTCAAGGTGAGCGGGGTTGTGTTGGCTGAGTCGCGGGCTGCCGGCGCCCACGCGTGTCCCAAACGCGTAGGGTTGCCAAACTGCAACATTCAACGACTTCTCTATGATTACGAAACCTGTAACACAGTATAGCAATCATTTCTAAATATAGTTTAGCTAATACTGACTGATTTTAGAAACTTTTAACTTTAAGTAATAAATTCAACAATTTTATTAGAATGAGATCAAAGTGCTATCATTAATTTTGAATTTTATTGAGCATGAATATGGAGTTTATGAAATATCAATAGACTTCTATGTATCATCATTTCTAGGCTTCAGACTTAATAAAAAATGCGTGAAGGAATTTTAAGATCTCATTATCGTGAGAGATCTCAGAATCATGTCTTTATTAATGCAAAAGGATTGGAACCGGGAGTTGTGAAGAAACTTGGTTGTCCATGTCTCCAATTGATCAAAACCTGAATCTGATCAGAACCTGATCAAAAGGCTGAGTGAACCAAACACCGAAATGATTCTCGCTAGTGAGTGCTGCTAGCCCTGCGCCAAGCTTACGTCAGTTAGAGTCGCTATCTGGGATACAGAACAATGCTTGCTATCTGCCTATCGAAACGCCATTACGTAACCGCTAACATCTCTATTGGTTGCACAGGCGCGACTCGCGCCTCGCGACCACGAGTGGTTTCCTTGGGTTGTTGGGTCGCTATCTCAAGCGGGCGGCAATGACATTTCAAACGTTACAACTTCCAACTTCTACCATTTTATTCGTAACTCAGGTCGCATTAGCTCTGACCTCGCGTTGACAGTTCGAATTTTCCATTAAATATTTCTTTAAATTGTCATGTGCGATTAGCATTGATTTATCGGCCATCAAGCGTGGTGACAGTCGATAACGAGACACTAAGTTAATTGTAAAACTTGTTTGTTCACTTGTAATTTTTTGAACTAGTACTGGACTTGATTTTAATGAAGAATCTAAAATGTTTGAAATCGATAAGTTGCAATGCGAGGTCAAAAATGTGTCAGCTTTATCCAACCATTTACAAAAGAAATCTTTCCGAAGCGTAATCAGTCACGTAGCAGGTACAAGCTAAGATGTCCGAGCGAATGCATCCATGTTTGTGTTGCATATTGCACAAATTCAGAGCACCCTGTGATGACAATTCTCATGACCCGAGGCGAGATCACACGCGCACATTCTCCTCACAATAAAAACAAGACAACAATCGTTGTGTTTCCATTAAACAAATTCGTGAATACGTAATGCTGCTCAACGCTTCATATTATTAATATTTATAGAATCGCCGGCGATTTGAATAGATCGCTGATAGCGCTCGTTAGCGCCGACTACTGATCACATCTCGATCTGTTGATGCTTGTTGTTACCAATTAGCTTATCGGAAACGTCATACTGTTTTTTGTAATGTTTCATAACGTTATAGTTATTTGAATATTATTATTTAGTTCAACTGAAGTGGCATCTTGATAGCGACGCTGCGTAATTGACAGCTCCAAAGACGTTTGTGATTTAATTAAATTTTTGTCTGAATAGTGTTGTTGTGTGTGTGAATGATGCCCGTGACGTGTGGACGACAGAGGGGGACGCACGGTGTACGGGGTGTGGGGCGAAAGGCGCGGGCGCACATTCATAAAAACGCAGCATTCATTGACGGTTATGTGATGTGTATCTCGATGAGCGCAGTATACGCTTAAATTACACATGTTTATGATTCACACAGTTTTATCGCGACGAGTTCCATAAAATGCAGGAACAACCTTGCGTAGCAGTTAATGTGTTTACTACTCTACGTGTTGTAAAAACGGCAAAAGTATAGGATAGTCTTTATTTCAAACACCTATCTACTCGTATAAAACCTCTTCCTTGAATAGTTGTATTACCTTGCAATCATCCACTGCTAAATCCACTTCCGTGCACAATATGATTTATGTAGGACAACTTTCTGTAACAAGAAGGTCAAAGAACAGAGAAACAGTTATGGGACCTATTCGCCATTATTAACATCCACATTAACCTATTTTTCTATAAAACCATGGCAGCTTCCGGCTTCGGTCTTAGCAGACTGACACAAACTCACATTTTAGTAGCACCGAGAGGGTTAAAGTACAACGATAAAGGGTCACCCCCAACTATTACTAAACACATTAAACATATTAATATTCCCTGGAACACTGCTGCTGATCCCCGTAACGACAAAGGGAAGGATACAGCGAACGTGCCTCACAAAGCACTCCACGATATTATCCTAAGGTTTTTGTGTCGCCGTATTAGGAGTGACGCCGGGACGCGCGACGTGTACAGACTTTGTATAAAAACTAACATTTGTTTGTATGTATTGTTTGTGAATATCGCGGCTACTGATGCTGGGTTACTGTATTGCCGTTATTGGTATCGATGTTGGTGAGTAAATAAATTGTAATCATGTTGAAACAGGGAGGGAAGAGAAGGGCACAACGAGTGGGAGGCCTTTAAATGGTAGCGAGAAAATAAGTGAAGTTGTGAATGATAATAAAGAGTAAGCTATTTTTGATGAAGGTGACGGTGAAGGTAGAGCGCTTATATTAGTGACAATCGTTCAGCATAGCTAGCGACATCATGACGTTACTTGTCTTCGTTGCAAGTTTGGGCAGCTGACCTTTGAACTATAATGGCACAAATTCTTGCCCTTCGGCTTCTGTCGGTACATAACAATCTGCATATTTTAAAAGTTTTCCTCAAACCTGCCACAATCGATTAATAAAATTAACTATACAAGTTAATACGACACTAAATCTTGATGCGACCAATCAGCAGCTAACAAATTGTCGTACAATGAGCGCGCTTAAGATAGCAGCCTTAAAATATCGCACTCGATAAACATCTTTATGTATTTACTGCGTAAGAGTCTGTTGGTTTATTGCTGAAGTTGAATAAAGCTGGAAATGATGGAGAATGGCCTAAAAAGGTTTAATTCTTCAATAGCTGTAATATGTAGCGTGATTAAGTTGAAAATGAGTTGTCTCTATATCTTTGCCAAAGACAAAACTCTCTATTTTCGTAGAGTTCTAAAAGAGATACTAAACTAAAATACGATTTCTTAATAGATTTACCTGTTCCCCAAGGATAAACCCACACGAAAAGATCTTTCGCAATATCTTAATCAGACATCTTCGAACCAAACAAATCCACTCGTAGCTCGATTGTCTCCTTCGTATCGCAAAAGTAAATAAAAAAGCTTAGCTCAGTAATCCCACAACATGACAACACACAAAGCTAAAACCGTCAACTTACATAACGCAATCAACGTATCGTTTATTTCTAAACGCTGCAGACAAATCCTTTTGTCACACACGACAACCCTAACGTAACAACACACCCAGTGACGACCTTATCTCGAAGATCTAAGGTTCGAAATGTCTTGTTGTGCTCGAAGTCCGGAATTGTGTAGGTACTAAGACCCGATTAGGCGAGATAGGATAATTCTCGAATCGTCGTCGATGCTCGGTGTATCGGGCGTGCGACAATGTACCTTAAATGCATTAGTTTATTGCGCGCTGCCATCCAAACGCGACAGATACCGAGGTGAGATGATTATAGACCGATACCAGATATTCTCGGAATGATCCACGAGATATGGAAACTGGTAGATTTGACAGAATTTAGTGGCGACTGTGTCTCTTGAATGATTCTGCTGCTGAATAAACAACTCGCTCAAGTGACAGCGCAACAGACATAATTTTAGGCGGTGTCAATATGTATGTCTCGTAAATTAAGCTTGCCTTTACGGCACACAGTACAGATTTGTAGGTTAGCCTTATTTGCATAGCGAATCTGGTCAATATCCGAGTTAATACTACAGATATCTTTAAGATTTCAATCAAGGAACTAGGTTAGGGAGTGGTGCTCTAGAATCTAACTTAATTTTGAGCGTGCCTTGCATAGTCTATTTATGGTCTATTCCATAGGTTGCCATGAAGCGAAACACTGTCTTTATATCAAGGACTGACAGCTACATTGCATTCACTGTCCATTGTTTGGGCCACCTCACATCGTACATCCAAGTTTCTGCGGAAGTATCAATAATACCAGCGATTCGGAAGTCAGATTGCTTGAATATATTGTGAGAAAAGCCGAAAAGGTCACGCCCGAGGCAAGGTCAAGAGCTGACGAGAGATAAGGATCAGACGAGATGCGATGCGAGGGTACGTGTCCCAAACCGTGGGAGTGCGCCACAATGCTCTTTGTAACGCCACCAAATAAATTCTCTTACATAATTGTGGCAATTAAAAGTTTTATGCGGCCGCGCACCGAACTCCGGCGTAGATGGCCGAACGGTTCCGATGCGACATTCTGATCGGTGATAACGTGTTAACTGCTTTCCATACACGGAAATGAAACAGGTGCCATGGAAAAGTGTTTAAACTGTGATTCTGTTAGATGTGCTTTGTCTGATGTTTACGATTCCGAATAAAATACACATTCTTATAGTTTTATCGTTTCGTCACTGAATGTTTNTAGATGTGCTTTGTCTGATGTTTACGATTCCGAATAAAATACACATTCTTATAGTTTTATCGTTTTGTCACAGGTGCGTAAGACACGTCACTGAATGTGAAAGAGATCCAAAAGAATTTCAATAAAAGCAATAAGTAATGAAGAGGAATCTTGAAAGAAAACTATTAAAACAACTGAATCGCTAGTTATTAATTGCAAGGTACCATTTGCAACCAAATAATAAAACAATTATAATATCCAAGTTTAAATAAGAACAGTTACAAACCAAATCTCACACTGTCCTTTTTCTGAAACTTTTTGAGCTCGCATTTTGTTTGTCTTGATTTAGCCCTAAACTAGGTTGAAATAAAACAAAAAAAAGCAACAAACTAAATAAGTTCAACATGAATTTATGGTCAGGCTCTTCAGGCTAATAATTGCGAGTGTAAGTTTTTTGCAAACGATTTTAAGAGGACGTTACATTATGTTTTCATTCAGATTCTATTTTCACCTCCTATTCATCAATGTATAGACCTCAAACCTCAAACATAGATTTTGGTCGGGGTATATTCATGCCTTTCTTTGTATAATCAACCACAACTTTGTGATCATGCGATTTACATGAAACAACCACAAAATGTGCACCCTCACTTCTTCGCATTATACTTTATTCACCATTTCTTTATTTACCACAAGTTTACTTACCAGCTAGACCACAAAAGTGTGGTCAGTCGCGGCAAGATAATCTGCGGCAAGTGTGAGTGGTGCCTGCTGGTATCGCCGGCTATCTACACATAATATCGTAGTGGCCATTGTTTGAATGTATAATTTCCCACGTGCTCTCCGTCCGTAGCGTAGTAATGACCTTAGATCAGCTGATACCGACTCTGATCAAGATTGATAAGTTTATTTCATGCTTAGTAAAGAGATAGCTGTTATTAGAGAAATTAGACGGAATTAGTAAGTTCTTTTGGCACTGTTTCTTTGTTATGGTCATTGTTTTGGGTGTTATATTAAAAGTTCTTGCTTAGTCGACTGACAGTTCGTCCATAGTTGGGAAGGAGCTTACACCTATTCCGTGTTGCGTCACTGCTATCACATCAGTCTCAATCTTCAACAGTCGTATGAATGGACAACAAGAAAAATAGATGTTTATAAATCTGCCCAGCTAAACAATACATTTCCCTGACTGCTGCACACAAAGCACTAATGGAGACAAAACACCACATCCTCACAAAAACAAAAAACGTACAATCCTTAGTCCATTCCGTTTTCCTTCACTCAAATAGGAAAAATACCAAACAAATATAAAACACGGAAGCGGCGCGTATCAGCGCATATCGTGGCGTATCCTTTGTGCTGCGTGCGCGCACTGAGGAAACACCTTGGGTCGTGACGTCACGTGCCTCGGAGGACGTCGCCGTGTGAACACCGATAGTAAGAAATGTTCACTTTGAATAAACTTCTCAGAGAAAACACATTGTCATGAAGGCCACCACATTTTATTATTTATTGTTGTTTGACACTAAACCTGGGAAAATTAAAAATAATGCGCATTAGTTTTTTGGTTATTTCATTATCGTCACAGCTGGTTTGCATTGAACTGTTGGTTCACTTTGCACTTGTTCACTCACTTTGCATTGAACTTGGTGGTCATGAATAAAAAGTAGTGATAAGGACTTAGTATTTAATGGCTGCCTTGACCTGGAAGCACTCAACCGGGAAAGTGAACTAATTAAAAAACTTCTATTGCTTGATAAAGATGGAGTAGGTGACATAAGCAAGGATAACGTGCGTGACGCTTTTGGAACTGGCGGAATGTATAAAGAACTCTTCAACTACTTCGGAATGAATGAGGAAGGATGTATTGCAGTACCCAGGCTTCCGACTGTTGTTAACTCTACCACAAGACATTGAGGGAATTTGACTATGACCCCATCAGTTTTACCATATGATAACTCCATGCTTAGAATTTGATATATCCCAATAAAGCACGAGCCACACAAAATAATTAACCAATTACGCGTTTCAAAACAAACATCAAGAACTTTCTAAAACGGAACTATTACGATCCAATCAAACATACCGACCTGCGACCCGGGGTCACGAGACAATTAGCCAAAATCGAAGGCCATTCCATCATCTATCCGTTTTATAAGTACCTCACGATGCGTTTACATGCAATTATAACTTGTTTCGTTATTTTAATAACTAAACTGTGTTTTTTTTACATTTCCGGTGTTCGTTTAAACGTCTTTTTTGTGCACATCGGATGTTTAATCACTGCCCTATTCGTGAAACGTGTCACAAAAAATCCTTTAAGTTTCGTTCGCGTATCAATGGTGTAATTAGAGACAGAAATAGAGCAATTTAATTTTATGTTTTTATTGTTTCATTTTATCATTACATTGTTCTTGTTGAGATTTAATTTTAGTAAAGTGCCTATTAAATCTATTACTATTAAATCATTTTTGTTTTTATGATCTCTTTTACGTAATACTTAAGTTGCTTTATTTGTTCAAGTTCCTTGTTTTTCAATAGCGTGATGTTCGTATAACTTTAATGACGTGGACTGTCCTGTGATCTAGTCATAAAAGATTAAGAAACATTCAATCCCCTTTCACCCTTTGAAAGAGTACCAGGTCACTAGAGCTGGGAGGAGCCATTGGAATTAAATAAGGCGTTATCTATTAGTGATCCGGTCATCAATCGTCCGCGGATCTGTCCCACAACAGACGTATCCCTCTTTTGGAAGCTTTGCCCTACTGCACAATACTGAGCTACTAGGAGCACAGAAATGTAAGGATGTGGTGCTTGAAACTAAGCGAGAACAGCAAAAAATATTTGCTGTTCTCGCTTAGTTTGTATGATTAACATGTCAGAAAGGAATTGATATCATAACCTTTCTGACATGTTAATCATTTTAATTAACAACCAAGTATGTATAATCCGACATTTCTAATCTGCTCGAACAGAATCGCATAGAAAAAGAGAGATTTTTGTGGCATTAGGTAGGGTGCAATATGCACAATTGAAAGCTTAATAAATTATAAAAAATATATGATTAAATGAAATAAAGATAATAACTCAAGAAACTTTCTTTTTCTGAGTAAATTATTAATATAAAATATAGGAAGATTCCATGAGAATAGATTGTTCTCGCGTGTCAAAGATCCTTATATTATTTTTCAAAGAACCAAATGATATTTCTATGTCATGAAGTCTCTAAGATTCTTCGAAATCGCTAGAATCAAGTATTAATATATCATGCGTGGGATAGCAATAAATCTATCAAGCAAACTGCACGAGGAAAAATAAAAACTTATTAAACCGTTACCTCATCTTTTAAAATGTTTACATACAACGATTTTTTCTAAAGTCACGAGATAAACCAATCAGTTAGGAATTATACAGATGAACAGTCAAACAATCTATTAAGCATCGTAGAATTAATTACAAGAGTGTTTCAAGCCTTAGTTGGCATAATGAACTGATGAATCAAGTGAACGCACAAACATATATAATTAAGAAGTTCCAGTCTAATACAACTTCAAAAATTGAACAAACTGCAGATCTAATCGGTAATTTTGCAGCATTTGATGGCTGATTACTTAACACCTTAGTAGGGTAATGGTAATCTTCAGTATGACTTTTTACCTCTGATCCTTTGGTCATCGATTCCCTTCCTCAGGGCTATGACAAACTTTTTAAGAGTGTATTGAAATTTTGTTCAACAGGAAACCGGCCACAGTAGAAGGATATAATTACCCAATTTCTTATTGATCCGATGAAAACCAGAGTGAAGAGAACCAGATCCATTTAAAGGTAGAACCATACAACTGGACAAAAACGTTAAAAAAGCAGTTAGGAAGGCCGGAATGCTTTGCATTTGTTTTTACTGTTAAGGTTGCGTTTGTTCACAATCTCGCCTGATGATGGAGCACGCTTGGCTAGGAGTTATGAGCATAACTATTAAGGAGCTTTTAATACCTCCATATTCCAAGTGGTCCTTCTGCTCATAG
>NDFZ01001062.1:0-12627 GCA_002192655.3 Mamestra configurata | reverse complement strand
CGAATAGAACTCACTTTTTTTTGTGCTCTGCTGGAATATGATCTGCCAAGTTCACCGGCATACGGCATCACTGATAGTTTTCCATTTTTTCTCCCATAGTACTCTTTGTATGTGATATTATTATTAACGTAGCGGTTAATTCGTTCACGTGACAGGAATGTTTCTGTTTCCAACTAATATTCTCTACTGAGCGTATGCACAGAGCGAATGAATATCGGCAGCAAGCGCGTCCTTATGATGTTTATCGCCAAAAATGGTAACAATTTCCATTTGACATTTGTTTACAATTTCTGTTGCTATCACAAGGTAAATTGACATACTTCTTTCAACACGTGTTGACACTAAAAAAGTTGGGAATTTTTCTTTGGTGGAGACGCACTCACACACTTCTTTTGCTTCGTCCACGTTCATATCTAGTCCTGCACGCACGCCTGTTGTGAGCACTACAATTATACAGTATGCTCCATCGTCGACTTTGTCTCTGTCATCTATGACCTAGACTAGAGTCAAGAGCAAACCCATATTAAATAAAATAAAAAAATAAACCCTGTTGTTCCTTGTAGGGCCATTACAGAATCGATATCTGATGACAATAATGTTAGTATTTTTTTTTTTATTCTTTAAATAAAAAATATTTGGCAAGTAAACCACACTGTTATTAAAGTAAATGTTAATTTAATTTTTTCAATGTTTCGAATTTCAAAACAATCTGATTGTGTACAATATTTTGACTAATAATTGTTTTTTTTTTTCGCAGGAGGAGCTCGTGGCTAAATAATAACAGCCACACGGGTCGATCTTCAAGGTTAAGCAACGCTTGCCGAGGTTGGTCTGTGGATGGGTGACCATCTTAACATACCGAAACTCCTCCGTGCCTCGGAAAGCACGTTAAGCCGTTGGTCCCGGCTATCATTTGTAGATCTTTGGCAGTCGTTACGGGTAGTCAGAAGCCAGAAAATCTGACACCAGTCTTACCAATGAGTACCGTGTTACCCGTTTAGGGTTGTGGAGGTCTGGTAGGCAGCCGCTCCACGTAAAATACTGTTATTCAGCTGAATCCGGTTTGACTGGAAGCCGACCCCAATATAATTGGGAAAAGGCTAGGCAGATGATGAATTGTTTTATTTTTCATTGAAACTTCATTAATGGTAAGCTGATAAGTATACATATATACACTCCGTTAAGGAACTACAGGTTTTTGTTATATTACATATTTTATGAAAATCTAAAGTTGAAAGTCTGAGTTCCAGGCTTGATATGGAACTTAATACGTACGTACCTGGCGTCCAAAGCATAGCGTTACTTTTTCACAACAGTTTACTAAATCCCGATATAGTTCAACCCATTCTTGCATCTGCTCCCTTGCGATATGACAATGCTCATCAAAACTATAATAATAATAATAATATCTTGGGACAACTCACACACGGTCATCCGATCCCAAACTAGGCAGAGCCTGTGCTATGGCAACCAGACAACTGATAAACATACTTATGTAGGGTTCACCCCTACCACATGGTTTATTTACGTTAATGGTATATATACACACATTACAACACAACAATAACACAAACATAAACACAACATCATTATTATTATCATGTACGTATATATATAGCACTACTCAAATCATTCACGGCATTTATAATGTTTACACTATAATGTCGGATGGTGTCGGCGGCCTGCTCATGCGCAGCTTNTGATAAACATACTTATGTAGGGTTCACCCCTACCACATGGTTTATTTACGTTAATGGTATATATACACACATTACAACACAACAATAACACAAACATAAACACAACATCATTATTATTATCATGTACGTATATATATAGCACTACTCAAATCATTCACGGCATTTATAATGTTTACACTATAATGTCGGATGGTGTCGGCGGCCTGCTCATGCGCAGCTTTTATGGCAGCGTGATGCATGTGACGTCGCTCGCGCCGGCCGGCCGCTGAGCCCTTTCACTTTTGAGGTCAGTCGGTCATAGCTCCTGCCGCTTATCGCCTGCGCCGCACATGATTTGCCTAATTGTCCGAGTTATTTTTCTTAACCTCGCGACCGCGTGTTTTATGTAATTTAAACTGCTATTGTGTGTGTCTTCCGTCCGTACTCCTTCTGACCGTAATGTGTATAACCGTGTATCGTGTTGTGTACGTCCAATAATATAAACTGTGAGCAGTAAGACTATTATTCTTTCCACCGCTCACCGTACACTTACTACTACACTCACGTACCTAAACTTATATATTTCTAAATACATACATATTATAGACAAACTAATATCACAACTCCTTATGCTCTCATGAACGGCTGATATCAACGAAGTGAAGCATTTGATCAAGTGAACCACTATCATAATAACAACAAAAAACACGAGGTATTGAAAGACTATGGTAATTTCCATAATTGTGAGTGATGTAAAAAGAGAAACCAAAATTAATAAGGATTTTGACGACGATACGAAATCTATTAGAAGTTCCGTAGACCTGAACAAGTGTATCGTTATAGAAAACAAACAAACTAAACAAACAAACTAAGAGAAACACAAAACCAGAGTATGTTTGTTAAAGAATTAATATCATTTTTATTATCTTTAAACCATTCAGAGACACGACTGATGCTTCTATGATAAGACATGAAGTCTCGGCTGTAACAGGTACCGGACACAACAGATGATACAATATTCACATAACCTGATGCAGCAAAACAAGCAAAAAATATTTTTAACTGAAAATATTCATATTCTCCAAAAAAAATACATTCTGCAACAATTGTGATTATGGCATGCAATAATGTTTGGATTATTATCTGTAAAATAATTAAGCATTTATTGATATCGTTCTGGCTATAATAATTCCTGTAAATGCCGAACAGATTCTCTATACGCAACAAATTGTTCAACCACTTTATCGGAGGCATTTTTGTTGTATGTTGTATGTCTCGATGACGACAATGTTTTTCCAGAACGTCACAAAACATTGCTTGTTATCATTAACTTGTTGATTATTTCTATCCACGGTTTTTAGTGAGTAATTAAGTGTCAATCATTGTACAAGTACATATCACTACGATCAGTACTTTTAAGCAAAAGATATTACAAAAAAACAGTGTTTGGCACAGTTTCGTTCCGGTTTTTTACACATGCACATTTTCATCAATTATGTCCAAATAGGTATTTTTTTAAATAAACCTACGCATGGGTTACAGCAACCACAATGTGGGTCCAGAACATGCCTTACGACATCGCGGGATACCCAGGCAAAGATGGCGGGACCAGCTTGACAGGCGTCAAGCTCGTCCCAGTGTCAGTCGTTATCCGACCCCCCGAAGGAATCCCTAGTCCTACTTAGGACAAATGAACAAGAGGTGGAACGCTTAATCCTTTCACTTAAAAACGATTGTGCAGTCGGCTGGGACGATATTTCCTCTAGTTTTCTTAAAAAACAAATAAATATTATTGTACCTCCACTGACATATGTTTGCAATCTGTGCCTCGATTCTGGTGTCTTTCCCGACTGGTTTAAGAAGGCTATTCTTCACCCTATTTTTAAGTCTGGCGGCCGTGACCGTGTCGAAAACTATAGGCCTATATCAGTTCTGCCCGCGATGTCCAAGGTACTGGAAAAAATAATAAATGCAAGGCTAGTTGCATACCTAGAGGCACGCAATCTTTTGTCGGTTAACCAATTTGGCTTTCGAAAAAATCTATCCACTGCTGATGCTGTTCACAAATTGGTTAATCATATAGCTCAGGAACTTGACAACGGCAAGAAATGTGTTGCATTGTTCCTGGACCTCGCGAAGGCATTCGACACGGTCTCGATTCCCATCTTACTATCTAAGCTCGAATGCCTGGGAATACGGGGCGCCCAGCTGTCCCTGTTTCGGAGCTATCTAACAAATAGAACACGGAGCGCCAAAATTGGATCCCACTCCAGCTCGGATTTAAATATAGCTTTTGGTGTGCCGCAGGGCAGTATTCTTGGCCCCAGTCTATTTTTAATCTACATGAATGATTTGTGTAGCCTCAGTCTAGAAAGCGGCACAATATTTTCGTATGCAGACGATACAGCACTTGTGTTTGCCTCGGACAGCTGGGAAGATGCATATCGCCTTGCTCAGAAGGGTTTCGATACGGTCAGCGAATGGCTTAAGAGCAACTTGCTTACCCTGAACGTATCGAAAACGAAAATAATAAATTTTTCGATTCGAAATACCAATGTGTCTGCTATAGGATCACTGAACGTTACCGCCCAGTCGACACCGTCTTTTGATTGCAGCGTCGGCACTTGCACCCATGTTCGCTGTGACATTGAACGTGTCACCTCGATAAAGTATCTTGGCATCGTCATTGACTGCAACCTTACATTTAAAGAGTACATAACACACTTATCAAATAGGGTGCGCAAACTAATGTACATCTTTAAGCAACTACGCAGTTCTGCAGATGCTGGTGTCATGAAAATGACTTAACAGGCACTGTGTCAGTCAATTTTAGTTTATTGCATCTCGTCCTGGGGAGGTGCAGCCAAATCTAATTTTATCCAGATCGAGCGAGCGCAGAGAGCGGTCCTTAAAGTATGCTGTTCCAAGCCAAGACTTTATCCCACCGTTAAGCTTTACGAATATTGTCAAGTCCTCACGGTTAGGCAATTGTTTGTTCTGGCCACAGCCATTAAACAACACGCCATTTCCAACTATTCCCCGCGAATAAATCGCCGTAACCATATAGTTGCTCTAAATACGCCTCTTAAAACTTCCTTTAGTCATAGATTCTTTATTTTCCTTGGTCCGTATCTCTACAATAAATTAAACCGAATTCTTTCCCTGCACCCATTGAACAAACATAATTTTAAAGTCACTTTACAAGCCTGGCTACAAGGCCACACATATACTGCCACAGAAGCTCTCTTTGACGTATTAGTCTAGTTATTTCATGCACTAACACACACCACAACAAATATACACTGTCACACACACATTATCACAAACACACACCTTCACAAACATTACACTCACAAAAACCTCCCAAATATAGGTACTTTTAATTATTTTTAAGTCTTTTTCAAATTAAATTTAATTTAATCTCACTATAATTCTAAAATTAATGTAATCTGTTATATTATAATTGTATAATTGCTTGAAACTGCTATTTGCTGTGATATCAGATGTAAGCTATCAAATGTGTTAATCTATGACGGGGTGGGGACCTGGTGACCTGTATTACAGGTGTTACTACCTACCACAGGCACCAGCGATCCACAACCAAAAATTACTAGCTTTTGCTCGTGTGTAAATTCTGTTTGTATTTTTTGGCTTGTGGTGAGAAATAAACAATTTTTTTNNGGGCCGCGCGAGGGAAAGGCAAGGCCTTCGCCCCAACCGCCGCAACAGGAGAAGGCGCCCCGGGCGTCGGGAGTCGCAGGGCGATCCCCGGCCACCGTAGGCGCGGGCCTGCGGATGGCGAGCGTTGGGTGGCTCGCTGTCCGATCACCACCAGGCCCTAGTCGATGGCGCGTTGTGTTTCACGCGCGCCTCAAAGAGATGTAAGCATAGAAGACGGGGCCCGCTAGGACCAGGGTTGCGGAATTTGTTCGAAAGAGTCACCGCAGCCCTGGAACGAAAAGGGCTTTAGAAGGAACACGGATGGGTTTTAGTCAGTAAGAGTCTGACATGCCCTTCCGCTCCACCCAGAGCGGAAGAAGTCATTTGATGATTTCCCATCCTTAAAAAAAAAAGGTAGATAACAGCAACACCTACAGCTAAAAACAAGCATACGCTGCAAACATTAATTATTATCGCTACAGTAGTAATTGGAATCCTAAATGTCCTATCCTAATGTGATTGACATGTTCTTCAAAAATGCCACTTGGTAGTGGCATTTTTGAAGAACATGTCAATCACATTTAGGACTTTTTGGCAATTGTTAGCGCAGATAGATTGTCATTTTTACGAGATTTTTTTTGAAACACTACTGAAGTCTCAGACAGCAACTATTCCGTAAAACAATCTTACAGAAACATATTCCGAGAAAAACGCCAAAACAAGATTCCGAGAAAAACGCCAAAAACAGATTCCTGCTTTATATTCCATACATTTATGTAATTGTGCTTTACGTCGGAGATACAGCTGGCATAAAAATCGGTACCGTTTCGTGTTAGGGCCTTACAGCACCTTAAACGATGAAAACCGTTTGCGTATGCTTCAGACGATTCCAAACATAGGCATCGAGAAATAGACTGAGCGTTTGGGGTGTGAAGTGAACACAGTCAGAAAAATGCGAGAGAAACTAAAATGATTGTGCGGCCAGTAGTTGTCTCGTTCCAGAATTATAATAGACAAATATGTTATAGTTGTGAAAGAAAGAGATATAGCTTTTCCTACAAACCTTTTTTTTTTTTTGATGTCGGGGGAAATCCTCATGGAATTCCTCCACCCTGGGGTGGGTGGAGGGGTCTGTCAGACTCTTACTGACTAAAACCACCCCGGAGTTCCATCTCCCACCTACGCCGGGGATCGCGGGAACGTATGCGACTTCCGCAATCCCCGGCTGGTGACGGGCCCGCCTCTGCGGGCCACCTCGCGTCGGCGGGGGGAGTGAGGTGTTTGACTCTCCTCGCTACGTCAAAGAGGGGTGCACGGGAACACCACGCGCCGCCAAATCTAACCCTAAATAGATTGGGATCCTAGACCTCCAAGAGTTAATTAAGGTTACTTCTAGGCAAGTGTTTTCCATCAGTACTACTTGTTTACGCCAAACTCATTAGCCGTTATCGCATCTTTTGTGTACTTCTTTATGGCCATAAACAATAGAGAACTGTCCTTATGTCAATAAACTTACAGTTCGTATTTCTGGAGCGAGAATCCTTACCTTGCCGTAACACAGTCTTTGACTAGCGGGGAAGGTAAAGAATTTTTAACTGTAAGTATACCGCCAATATTCGTATTTTTTTTAACATAATTTTGTTTAATTGGAAGCTCAAACAATAATAGTACAAATAAAACATAATTTTAGCGTACGAAATGATTTATTAATTTCGAAGAATGTTTGTTTTATGATCTTATTGTAAGTATCTACTTATTGTGATTAATACTTGTGGTGGTGCTTACGTTGGAAGTAAATTCTATTCTATTCTATCTTCGACCACATCATCGCTTAACCTTATTTGAATCATGTAAAATACAGAGTAGTCAATGCGACTGTTTGCTCTGTCCATTCCTCTAAGTCTTCGGTCCCAATGAACTAGATCAATGAATAGGTAGGTAGTTAAGTTATATTAAAACATAACGCAAGTGTTAAATCGAATGTGCCCGGCACGACGATGAATTTGAATTAGATGTAAGTTCATGTGTAATCTATACTATACTAATATAATAAGAATAAAGTTTATTCATTCATTGTTACATAAATGACCTTACAACTAAAACATAATTATACTATCTGTAACTATTTAATGTCGTAAGTTTGTTTGAAAGTGCTTATCTCTGAAACTGCCAGTCGGATTTTGAAAATTCTTTTTGTGTTTGGTAGCCACATTCATGAGGAAGGCTTTGGAACTGTAAGACTTTATCGGAAACATTTTTATTGTATGTTGTAAGTCTCGACAACCACAATATTTTTTCAGATAGTCACAAAACATTGGTTATTTTTATTAACTTGTGGATTATTTCTGTCCGCGGTTTTTAGTACGTAATTGATTGTCAATCACTAAGGACATTATTAAATTAATTTTACAGGTACATATCACTCTGATCAATACTTTTAAGCAAAAGATATAATAGAAAACAGTGTTTGGCCTAGTTTCGTTCCGGTTTTTTTTACATGCACGTTTTCATCAATCATATGTTTCCTTCGTCCTATTGTGTCCAAATTGGTATTTTTTTTAAATAAACCAATACAGCTACTACCAGGAAACAAAACAAATAAAACGACGCTTAGCTTATGTAATTAAATTTTGTCAAATCCACTGTTGTAAATAACACAAATGACAAATAAAAAAATTACATAATTTTCAAATTAGAGTTATGAAATACGCTATACAACTTAAGGTTAAATAATATGATTAAATTGCAACATAACAATGAGATAGTTGACAGCCATTGTTAGTATTACAGGCAGCATGTACATCCCAGCAGGAACCTTGGACATTAGCTTAATCTCGACCGGATTCCTCTTTATCAGACGAACGAAGTCCTTTATCAACTTCCCTTCAGCTTCACCTGAATCTGAAACCAAAGTTACCATAATAATTTAACTCGAATTTTCTGTCCCTCAAATTTATTAGTGGGAATCATTTTACCGGTTTGTATTGTATTGTAAAGTCGAACCAATACCCGGCGGAACTTTACTCCTTGGTTCTTCGCTATTTGTCCAGCCACTAAAGGCATCATCATCACTGATACGTAACAAAATAGAATAATTCCAATTCTCGTATATTCTACGGCGTTGCCAATCTGTAATTTACATAATTAATAACCTAACACAAATAGATAATGATAATATCGATAATATTTGCATCAGATACTCACATTTAAAACATTTTTGTAAAAAATTGAGTACCACATCAAAATGTAGTGTAGTATTGACAGGATGATAGAAAAGAAAAACTGGAACATAAAACATAATCATTTAACAAACAGTTCAAATATAAATTAAACATGTTTATCGTAGAGCGTTCATTCGTTAGAAACTGGAGTAAAAGCTGTCGATTTCCGGCGGACAATAAAACGATAAATGTGTTTAATTCGTAGATAAGATGTTGACGTCAAATTATTGAGGATTTCTGAAAAATATTTTCAAATTTTCGTATAATTTTGTCATTAGAACAGTTCTCAGTCTACACAGATGCTGGATAATAGTAAAACCATATACGACAAATTATAACAATATTACTATGAAAAAAAAATGGTTTTCTGTAAAGTAGGTTTACGGACGATAGTTTAACGTGACAACGTCATAACAAAACATTGATGAAATGGTCGTAACGTTACAATGAGTCATCCTTTTCGTGCGTGCAGCCGGCGTTCATCGATTTATTAGACGTTGTCACGTCAAAAACAATAATATTTACTAGTGCATGGCTGGAAAAAAACATAATTACCGTAAATTATACACAAAAGTGTCATTTTTAGCCACTGATTCACTCGAGTTATTAAACGTATTGGTTTAGGATGAAATCTGAGGTACTTTTGTTTTTTTTTAGACCTAGTTCATTTACGTTCTAAAACTTAGTACACATATATTTTTATAACTTATATGTTTATTTTAAAATGAATTATTTAGTACTAATAAAATCGGCGCGGAATCGCACCAGCGCTCAGTGCCGGCCGAAGCGCCGGGCGAAGCGCCGGGCGAACCGCGCCGCTATGGGTAAAATATAATGTGGTACCTGCCGTCCAAAGCAAAACATTATTTTGTCACAGCAGTTAGTCAAATCCTGATAAAGTTCAGCCCATCCTTGAATCTGCTCCTTTGTGATGTGACATTGCTCGTCCGAACTAATATCACATCTCTTCACCCTCTCTTGAGCAGCTGATATCAACGAAATCAAGCTTTTGAACAAATGAACCACTATCATTATAACAAGATACAACATTAGATCCTGAAATATTATGATAATCCTTATCATTGTTTGTGACACCAAAATTGGAATCAAAGTTGACAGCCTTAATTGCGGAAACTTAAAAAAAGTGTCCACAGACCTGAAGACAGCAAACACGACAGAATATATAATAAAACAAATGGTGAACCGGTAGGTTCTCTTCAGAGAGATCATGAGTTTCTTATCATCCTTAAAGCATTCGGAGACACGGCTGATGCCTTTAAAGTAGGACATGAAGGCGCGGCTGTAACAGACTCCAGTCATGATGGATGTCAACCATGATAAATAAGCTGAAGCAGAAAACCCAGCAAATATCAAATTAATTTGATCGTAATCAACCTCGCTTAATAACAAATACAGCTCTTGCAAAAAGATAACAGTGTGAAACAGGGTCTGGGAGGATATTAGGAGGATAATGAAACATTTCTTAATCTTGTTCTGGTTACAATAATTCCTGTATATTCCGAAGCAATTCTCCATTAGCACTAAATTGTTGAAAAAATTTGCTGGAGACATTTTTTTCTTATGTTATACGCGACGGTGACGACGATAAAGTTATACTTTTAATATACATCCATTAAAAGTAGCAAAACATTTTGTTTCTTGTAATTTCCTGGCGAGTAGTATCTTATGTAAGTAATTACTTGACTGTCGTTTACATGATTCGACTTATTCGAACACTTTATTTTTAGTTATCTAGTCGATGTTGCCATGTCATATTTGTTTATTTATTCTAACAGAACATACTGTTATGAGCTTGGGGTTCATGACAATAAAAACAGCCGATTAAATAACCAAAATGACATTTTAATTTTAAAACACTAATTACAACTTTAAACCTACTAATTATAAAACACAACTTCACTACTGATCACTTTAGTCGCACTTGAAGATCGCTTCCGAAGTATTCGCTTGTATCGCAAATCCAATACTGACTCGGTCGCAGACTACGCGCTCCGTATATATGTAGGTTAGTTAATTCTAGAAACTTCTATTCTCGAAACATCTGGAAAGTACTCGTATCTACCGCTGCCGACTGACCAGGTATCGAGAAAAGTAGAATGTTCTAGCAAAGAAATGTCTAGAAGGTACTTGACTCTACTAGTTCTGCTACTCGATACTAGATGGCGCTAGTAGTAACTTAATGTACCCGACATTAATTCTGGCGCTTAACAATACATTGTTCACTTATCGAATAAATACATAACTAAGGCCAGTGTAGTCCAGTAGCTAAGCTCAGTTTTGGTATCTTAATGTAGGTAGTTACGATGTCGACATATACTGAGTGTATGACTAGCTTGTATCGTTACCATAATAGTGTTGTGTCGTTAGTGACGTACTGCTTGAGTTTAGCTTTAAATATGTTAAAGTTAAAAGAAGATGTGCACCTTATTTCTGCCGGTAAATTATTTTAAAGTTGAACGCCTTCGTACTTTATATTTTTAACCGACTTCAGGATAAGGTTCTCTAATTCTCTCTAATTCGACTATGTTTTTTTTTTTTAATGTGTCGGATTAGGAACGGATTTTGATGATTCTTTGTTTATTCGCAAGCCTTGGTGCCAATGAGACGACCTCAGGAGTCTATACTTCTGAGGTGGTCTCATTGGCATCAAGTCAGAATCTGATGATAAAAAATGAAATTTTAAAAGCACTTACAATGTTTTTTTCATATACTTTCTAACGCAATTAAGATAATTGTGCCTGGTAATCAACATCTCATCTTACTGAGTTGATGATAATAATATCTTGGGACAACTCACTCACGGTCATCCGATCCCAAACTAGGCAGAGCCTGTGCTATGGCAACCAGACAACTGATAAACATACTTATATATTTCTAAATACATACATACATATTATAGACAAATTACACCCAGACACAGAACATATGATCATGCTCATCACACAAAGATTTGTCCTGGGTGGGAATCGAACCCACGACCTCCGCTTTAGCAGTCAGGGTCACTAACCACTCGACCAACAGGCCAGCCAAAATGATGGAAGGTATAAGTCAGGATCTGATGCAGGGACAGAAAAAATGTTTGTTCAGCGATAGAAATACATATATAAAATGATCATTAGATCAAATAAATTTTATAAAATATGAACAAAATAGCTTTAAATCATTAGTTTGCTGCTCCCCCCTCGCGACGTTATTGTGAACGGACGTGCGGCGTGTTTACTCCGTGTTTGAAAATTCATAAAACGTGTAAAGAGTGCATTGTTTTCTACAAACTATTTACATGTGTAATCTTTAATAGAACAGTGACAGTAATGTGCAAAAAGTATAGTGAAATAACTCTTGAATACTAACAATAACAACAACTACACAACTCAAACCGTCCATGCAAACGCAAACAAAGGAGTCATTCTGGACTTTGACCTCATTACTGGCGATCCTCGTCACTCAGCGACTACAGCGACGTGTACCGCGCGAAGACCGTTCATTAATTTGAACTCACCAGTTGGAGCTAAAATAGCTCTGTGGAATCTCGTTCTACCTCGGCCGAACTGTTGACGACGAGTCTCGAGTTCAAATCCAAGGTCTGCTCTTGACAGCTTTTTGCATTTTTGTAATTTATTTTTCTTTTGGCATTTTTTATATTCTCATTTAAAATGCCACTTAAACGTACACCGCCAACGTCGCCAGCTGTTTTAAATAAAACACCACCTGCTCACCATCATTCTGAGCCGAACTTAAATTCCCCTAAGGATTTTTCTGAAGATTGTAGGCCTTCAAATATCACTTGTCGGATAAAGAGGAAACGTACGGATCAAGTAAACCAGGACCACGTTGAAGATTTTAATCATGAAATATCTCTTATGATAAAGGATCTTAAAAAAGAACAATCCTCATTTTTATCTTCTATGCAATCCTCTCTTCAAGAAATTAAATCTCAGTACAGCAAACTCCAACACTCCGTCGATTTCACGGCAAAAAGATATGATGAAGTAATGAATAAAATGTTACAATTTGAGGCTGAAAGAAAGGAGAGTAATCTCTACATT
>NDFZ01001058.1:0-12625 GCA_002192655.3 Mamestra configurata | reverse complement strand
GAGTCACCGCGGCCCTGGAACGCAGAGGGCTTTAGGAGGAACACGGATGGGTTTTAGTCAGTAGGTAAGAGTCTGACACGCCCTTCCGCTCCACCCTGAGCGGAAGAAGTCATTTGATGATTTTCCATCCTTAAAAAAAGGCACTGCAATTATAGGAATGTTTCCTTTAAGTATAGAAAAATAATAATTCGGTTAAGATTTCTTTTTTACTTACATAACTGAACGGATAGGTAAGTTTTCAAAAAATATTGGACAAGTATTTTTTTGCCTTTTAAATCAATAAAAAATACAATGGTAAAGCGCATCAAAGTTCAGAAGTGGGGGCTGATGACGTCACTCTTTGGTAAAAAGTGTACCAACGCGTGACTTCATGCGAAATTTCAACGCACTGTATTGTTTTGATTTTTTTTGCTGGCTTGCAAGCTGACTGACTTAATAGATTTTTTCAGGAAAATATCCTTGTCACTTGCTACGATTAAACGTTGACATCCCCTGACAAGTTCGGTTATTGTTGGATGTGTTGACAATTCCGTCTCTAGAAGCGACCAGCGGCGCGTCTCCAAGCTCTATGGCTCACTCAGAGATGTCCTTAAACAGAAACAATACAGCTCTGATTCTGCGGCATGTCAATCAGTCGAGCACAGAGAATCGTTTATGAACAAATAATTAGTTTGTGTTTCGTGGTGGGGGTGGTATGACGTCACCAGTAGGTAGGAACTGTATGGATGGATAATAAATTGAAACCTATAATGGCAAAAAAATAAAGATTATATTCATATCACAATATTCAACTGGTTAAATAAGATAATAGACTGCCTAACTACTGAAAACAGAAACATGAATTTGAGAAAATATTTCCATTGGAACGTATTGGGAACACAACAGACGGAAAAAGGTTTCTCGAAATTCAACTTCTAAAAACATGAAATAGAAAAACTACAAGCTAGTATAGCCCTTTTCATTTGTGTAAGTATTGGAGGAGCTCGTGGCTAAATAATCACAGTCGCACGGGTTTATTTTCAAGGTTAAGCAACGCTTGCCGAGGTTGGTCTGTGGATGGGTGACCATCTTAACATACCGAGACTCCTCCGTGCCTCGGAAAGCACGTTAAGCCGTTGGTCCCGCCAGTCATTTGTAGATCTTTGGCAGTCGTGACGGATAGTCAGAAGCCAAGTAATCTGACACCAGTCTTACCAAGGAGTACCGTGTTACCCAGTTAATGGGTTGTAGAGGTCTGGTAGGCAGCCGGTCCACGTAAAATACTGGTATTCAGCTGAATCCAGTTTGACTGGAAGCCGCCCTCAATATTGTTGGGAAAAGGCTAGGCAGATGATGATTTGAGTAAGTATTGGGTACCTAAGATAGGTAAGGTTTTGGGTTCGGTGAATATTGACTTGTTTAATCAATGAATTAATTATTGATTGTAACCTTGAGGTTTAACAAGGAACCGAACCAATCAACCTTAAGTAATCATTGTATAATTTATATGAGATGTTGTTGCTACTTATGTGCGGTTGTTTGATCATTTGTGAGCATTCTAATTACGTAAGGTACCTATTGAGTCTAGTGCCTGGTTGGGTCGCTAGCTTTACTGCTGACTATAATAGTAATATATAAATTATTTATAAATTATTAATTGATTAAAATAATATATAAATTAATTATTGAGAGCAACGATGACTCATGTAGTGTTAGTAACAAGAAATAAACTTATAAGTATGTTAGTGATACAATCACAACAACAATTACAAAAACACACATAACAAATAAAATCATACTTCAGCATTCCAGCTGAGATACTAGAGCAACGATTTACAATTATGCAGTCCAGCCTGCCAGCAATCATGTCCAGAATGCTGTTGGATTAATTCCCGAGTCGGGCAGTGTTATTGGGTTTTTCCATCTAGAATGTTTAGTAGCAGCGCCATATTTGGATTTGTGTCCGTTTGATGGCAAATGGTTCGCTAGCGAGCGAAAAATATAGGTTTAATTTCCATATAATGGAAATCAAACCTTTGTTTTTCAGTGAAATGTGGGTATACTATACCCACAAAGAAAGAGCTAGGCATACTTCTGCTTAGACCTTCTAGGAATACAGGAGTGATGATAAAATAATTGAGGAACGTAACATAACTATTTAAGTATTTCTTAATATCCCAGTCCGTTGAATAAGGACGCCTTTTCAAAGAACATTTTTAAAGTCGTCTCAACTATTTCCCCGACAGTATTATTACAAAATTCTGTACCCAGCCAAGCCGTGCGAGTAATGTAGCAAAAATAACTTGCCGTAAGTTTTCGACCTAACGATCCAAAACAAAACTAGTCACCTTATCGATTATCGATTATGTAAAATGGGCCGCCTCTAATATCGACATATTTGCACACCTTGTGTATAATATGGCAGTTGGTGTATTTTACGGGGCGGCGCGTTGGCGGTCTATTATTTTGGGAGAATGAGAGAAGTATTAGTAATACTTACCGTTTATTGAGGTGGAAGTTATTGACTTGTTAGTCTGAACGGAACCTGATATAAAAATACTGTTGGTTTGTATCAAGTAATCTTGGAACATCAGAAGCCCAATTATAATCGTACTTAAAAATCGTTCAAATTCTCTCAAATCACTATCAATGTCAAAAACTTGTTAAAATATGAGGAATTTCAGTTATTTTTCTTAATTTGGCAGTTTTCGACTGCGACACTACTTTAAAATATTAGAATTGCACCTCTGGTCCAATCTCAAAAAACCAGCCAAGTGCAAGTCGAACTCGCGTGCAAGGGGTTCCAAACGAATAAAAAGAAATTATATTTTAAAATCATGGAATTCCTGTAGTCTATAGGTAAAGACCTATTTTCTAAATTTTTTTTCGGCTGAGTAGTTTCGGAGATAAGGGATGAAGGGAGAATTTACATTCCCCTCCCAATGGTAAATTTTCATCTATTTTCTTGAATATCTTCGGAACGGAATATGTTTGAGACCCTTACTATGAGCCCTTTGATTTGATATTTCACACGGTAGGTACAGTTAAAGAACCCTTTTTTTCAATTTTCTTATTTTCAAAATTTATTTTTTGGGACACGGTCGTCTTTTGATCACAGAAATACATATGTGTACCAAATTTCAATCTAATCGGTCCAGTAGATTCTGTAACAATCGGCTGTGACAGACGGACAGATAGACAACCGAAGGATCCCATAAGGGTTCTTTTTTTTCCAACCTGAAGTTGAAACCCTAAAATTCTGTCAATCATAGAAAGTAACGCTAACACTGAGTATCATTGGCTCCTTTTATCCCTGACAATGCACGGTTCCTGCTGGGCTATTATATTAGTTACGGGAAAAATGCAAGTTCATAATGATTTTAAAAATGTGAAAAGTACAGTTGCATATTAAATTTTAAAGCTTTCGAACAAATTGTGTCAAATATGGTGTAGTGTGCGCTTATTTCGTAGCGCTACGCTGCGTGCTACGGCGTAGCACCTGCGTTACATGTTATGATGACGTCAACTCTACGTCTTCAAAATAAAATCTTTAAAATTTTACCCTATCAATATTAATATTATTTTTCCACTTACCTATTTGTCTTATTCTCTCTAGATTCTTCATATTAAAAATAGGATTTTGTTGACAACAGGCTGATTTATTTTCGATTTTCCTGATATATTATATCGCGATTATATTTCTTATGGGAGCGTGTGTTTGGGTCACGTAATATACGGAAAAGTAAAAGCCTCCCGGGAAATCATAGCAACGGGTAATATTTCCAAACTCGTGTTCACATAAATGGACGAATTCTAGTCCACTCGATCTAACCGTATTACAAAATATCGGCGTGCATCTTTTTATGCTTAGAAGGTGACTTTTAATTCATTGACAATATTTCAGGGTGTGAAAGTATTAATGAGCTAGCTTTTGCCCGCAACTTCTTACGCGCATATCCCGTTCTCGTTTCCGACTGGTAATTCCAGAGATTAGCGCGTTCAAACAAACAAACTCTTCAGCTTAAATATATTAGTATATAGATATAGGCTTATCTATTTAATAAAATAGAAATGTGAAAAAAAGAGTACACATTTTCGCTATTTAACTCGACAAATTGTAGGGAAATAACTGGTATTTTGATGTAAACATCTACGGGCAACTCTATCCTGTTTTACTCCAGTTTTTTTATGGATTTTCATTATCTATCAATTTTACAATCAACTATGATCTGATAACAAACACATTTTTTTTTATTTTTGGGTTTATCAACTACTTTAATGAAGTTCAAAGCAACAATTCAATAGTCGCCTTGTACATCAAAGATTTCTGCCGACTCAGAAGGCGTTGGGTAGTTCCTATATTGTGATAAATGGTCTCTCACTCGACTGCCCGATCGGCCTAGTCATTAACTACAATTTGTACCAAAACTTTGAGCTATAGTAGACGTGGGTGAAGCGGTTTCGTCCCGGTGCTCACTGGTGGTATTGTACGGTAAGTAATTTGAGGTGGTTTTTTCGGATCACGAATCCTACAAACTATTAAATAAATAAATAAATAGGTCTTTATTTGCCTTAAACATGGTATAAAGTTGTTACAGTCAGGTAGTAATCTAAAGCTATACAGAATGTATCAATTGCATGCAAAATAGTATTTGAATGTGAAATTCTGAATATTTCTTAATCAATCACGTGTATTGAACAGATTTGCATGAAATTAAGCAGAGGGGTAATCCATGACTTGGATTATTAAAACATATAATTTACCCTAGTAATACGTTTCCTTGGGATAACACACTTTTCACATGGGCGAAGTCGTGGTTAGAAATTTCAAAGACCTGCTGGTAAGTTTTTCTAGCTACGCAAAAAAAAAATTATAACGTTAGCTTTTCAACTGTCACGCCATTATTGTATATTCGCCACCTGAATTTTTTTACCGTACCGCTAGTAAGCACCTGGCCTTAAACGTCAACACATAAAGCCCCTTTTCAATTTAGCATAACTTTCGGGTTGCAGTAGTTGCTTATTAAAATTTAGGCTCGCACCTAATCCGGACTTAGGGATAGTTAGCGCCAACTATGATGCGATGCGACCAGCCCTTAAATTGTTATTAACGGAAGATACGATACTAGCCCTTAAATTGTTATTAACGGATTTCAGATTTAGTTTGAGGTATTACCTTGTGCTTAAGGTATATTATTACTCAGTATTTGGGAAGGGTTCAACTTGAGGAATGATGTACCCGTATCTTAACTGACAGAAGTAATCTAGTAAGTATGTCTATGAGTTTGTGAGGTTTTACGGATTATGTCGGTAATCTTACGAACGCGGGTTCAACCCTTAAGTATTCCTTCAGTAATCATCATTCATCATCAGTAATTTGGCTTATAAGTCTTTTGGGTGACCTAGTTTGCTACTTAGTACCTTTTTTTTTTAAGAATCTGAAATTATCAAACGACTTCTTCTGCTCTAGGTGGTGGTGGGTACCTAAGTAGGTAATTGCTACGAACCCAAGATATAGGTATGAAAATATAGGTAATACTTTACCTACTTTCAAACAAGCATACTGGGATAAGCTATCCGAGCCAGTAAACGGTTGTAGTCATGACGTCACTGTTTGATTTGTTGAACCTGGACACACCACGATTCTAGGAAGGTTATTGATACCATAGAACCTACATACAAACACGTCAATTTTCAAACCATATAACAAATGATCCTTCAACTTCGAGGCCAAGTAAACAATACATACCTCACTATTTAGAAAACTATACATCTTTGGAAACTCACTTTAATATACAAAATGGAGGGCTTTGTCCTGATAGTGTCTGACTGACAGTAGGGAATGGGGATCCGCAATGACGCTGCACTTTAGTAATGATGTAGTATTAAATTGAGGGTAGAATGGTAGCGTGTTGTATGGAACCCGGGTATTAGTGTTGTGTGAGAAGGGGCATTTACTTCCGCGAATGAAATGAAGTGGGTTGGAAACCTTTTTTGGGGGTCTTTGAATTTTAACTACCTAAATTATGTATACAGCTATTAAATCTGCTCTTTAAACGCTTTATGATTTTTAATGAATTGAAGTCTATGTATCGATGTTTGGTTAACTATGCTGTTATATTATTTTTTCTAGAAGTTTTCTCATTTACCTAGCCTCCGCTAACTCGCTATAATAGGCAGAAGGTAATGTCAGTTTAAATTTACCTTTTATCATTATTATCCCTCCGAAAGTGTGAGATTTAGTTTATTTTGAAATTTAAAAGACAATTAATTACATCCATAGTTTTTATTCCCCAGACGAAAGCTCGTTATCGCGGCTCTTAAAAATAAATAGTCAAATTATTCTCAGACAGAGAACACAAAGCAATTTTACTAACAAAAGTACCTTTAGTTACATAAAGAGGCGAACGTAGATGTTCTCAAATAACGCCTCTTTTATTAAGGATACTGTACAAAATAGCACGTCTTATTCGAATAACAAAACGCTAAGTTTATTTTGGATTCGAATTCTGAGACCCAATCGGATTCGGAACGAGAACAGCCAGTGCATAAAGTTTATTACTCACGATTTCACGAACTTTTTCTAACACTAAAGCGACGACGTATAATAAAAAGGTATATACTAATATAGGTAGGCGTTCCTACTTCTGTTTTACTGGCGGTACGGTACCAGGGGGTGATAGGACTGTGGGATGTGGTCTTAACTAAAGTACAGTGTACGGAAAATAAATAGAACCATTTGTGTGTTCCTATTTCGTAGTGTTACGGAAATATATTTGAGATATGACTGTCTTGCGCTGGCAGGAATATTTGTTGTTTCTTTGCGGATGTCTTGGGTTTCGTGGAAAAGTAATTGCAAGTAGCATACTGGTGGGCACGCCACAATTGTGGCGGTAACTCCCCAAAGAGGGGCCCTCTTTGGGGAGTGGCTGGAAAGGCGCCACGGCGTCCTCACCTTCCGCCTAACGCAGGTACTCACCGGACACGGCTGTTTCGGGAGGTACCTGTTTCGGATTCAGCGTCCTCCCGCTCGCATTGTTAGGAGGTCCAGGAGCCCTGACCGCCGATAGCTTGGATCCTGTTCCCGATACCGGTGGACAACTATTTTTTTTTTTGTTTTAATGTTTTTTAAAAACTTTAGCGATAAATTGATTAATTTGAATTTATTTAACCTGATTTTATTTATATGTCGACTGAAACATACAAGATTTAGGGATAATATTGTTTGTTCCCTTAAGTATAGTTAAACTTTACAGTCACTATAAAGTTTAACTATACTTTATAGTCGTAAAAAGAAAAATGAACACTGAGGAGGCATTGTTGTCTCAAAAAAAACAGATAATTTGTTATTATTAATGAGTTCACATTTGTAGTAAAAACCTCGTTCGAAGTTATACCCGTATTAACTACGTGTAATAAACTACTTCTTGTATTTCTTAGAAATAAAATAACACAAGTACCGACGGCCACGACAAGAATAAGAAGAGACACGTGGGTGGAAACTTACTTTGTTAAAATGTAACATGAGCTTCACAGCGATGTAGGGTAACGTAAATATTAATAAATAAAATGGGAGGGACACGGAAAAATGCGTGCTGATCAAATGAAATGAACGAATGAATAAAACAGTCAGTATTTCAATTTCATTCCCTTGTTCATTCATCTTTGAACAGTTTTTTTTACATTGCTGCCATGATCGCCAAACGAATAATTCAGCTTAGTGGAGAGACATCGACAGTGGAGAGTTTTTACTATCAAAGGAATAGTTAAATAAAATTCAACCTAATAGTTTTGAAGCTCACTCGTAATAAAACTAAACTGGAAAAAAGGGATTTAGGTTTTTCTCGATTCCTATCGGATGCTCGACATCTACTTTTTCTATTCCGTGTTGCCTCCATCCGTATGCCTCTACGCAATATTCGTTCGTCGGAAAACGAAAATAAAAATTTCTGCGCGATCAAGCACGATCGGCGTATTTTCCTTGTTCCAATTTTTTTTTTAATAAGGCAACTACCTACTAAATATCGTTCATAATACATTCTACATCAAAGACCATTTTGACAAGTTATAATGATGAAGGAATATTTTATTTTATCTGATATCACTAAACTAGAACGACACCAATATCTCATGAAATTTGAAATAATGTATTGTTAAACTTTACAACAAAAATCTTTTAAAGAAAACTTCCTACACTCGAACAACGAAAAGAAACCGTCAATTAATGTTAGCAAAATATCTAGCTAAAACTATATTTTTGATTTAGCGTAGTGGAAATAACTTAGTATATTTATTTATTGCATATGTTTATGAAAACGTTTGCGCATCTAGGAAGGCCGCCGCGAGCATTTCGTGCTGGCTAAACGAGACGTAACCAAAACTGGGCCTAAAAAATCTAAGGAGTTAACCATTGACTCGCAAAGAAGGAGAAGAAGACGATCTCTGTAATGATAAAAACACTTCACAAGTCGAAGCAATATTATTAAAGAACATCCAACTTTCTGAAAATGTTTTATCACGTAATCCAACATCCCACATGTCCGTTTAAAACCGTTTTAAATGTTAACAGCATACTTGGAGTGCACTATCCGTTTTACTTGCTTTTACGACCTAACAAATGGAATGGCTATCTACAGAGATCGTATGTACGTGATTCCCGTTCCTAATGTTCAGAGAATGAAGATCTTCTTTTCACATCAATTGCTTCGGTATTTTAGCAATTTATTTACTTGTTGCTGTTGTTTTTTAATGTTATCGGATACTAGCTTTTTCTTGCGACTTTCAAAGATCAAAGGAACAACCATAGATACAAACAATGTTAGATACCCTTTATAAATATTCGTTTAGAGGCGTTTACGATGGAATGTTTGGAGAAGGCCAAACAACGGGAAGAGTGGGAGGCTATGGAGAGACCGTCAAGCTGTAAAAATATAGGTACAAGTTGAAATAAAAAAAAAAAACAAATTTGGTTGTTCAGAAGTATATAATGTCTCATTAAAATAGATGAACACATTTTGACACAAAGTTCAGTAGTACGTCTTACCAAAGATATCCACGCAAAAAAACACTAATTAAATTGATTTTATTTTGACCTAAAATAATAAAATGGCAAAATTTTTAGTGTATTTTCGTTAGCTGTTTTCTTTTTCTTGTAAGTATCTAATGCGTTTTTCTTACAATTTTTTTCACCATTGTACTTTGTTTTGGTGGTCTGTATGATTTCTAAAAGTTTGTCCATCTATTTTAATGGGACTTTATATATTGCGGTGAGGTAATACGCTACGGTAGGTAAGCTTTGTCTTTAATCTGCCCAATTAGATTGTTATCTTTGTCTTGAAAGCCGCTTGGTTAAGACGGTTTAAGTGACACGGGTTCTCATTGATCTCAAACTCCAACGCATAAATAGCTAGATGGATAAATGTACGCATTAGATGTTAAAGGTCACCGAGTCGGTACCCGTGTGTGAAAGTTTTATCAAGTCCATTTCCTGTTGGGAATTGTGATTCTCTTTGGAACTTTGCAAGAATCATTAAAATATTGCAACTATGATATGCCTCGCTGGTGGCGGGTGTCTGCTAAGAATGGTTTTAAATTCTCAATTAATCACTGTAGTACATTCCCCAGATCTAAATCCAGCCAATGGAAACATGTCCCTATTACTGGCTACTCAGTAAGGTAGTTGGCGAAATGTCTGCCTGCTATGCAGATGCTATGCCTGCCATGTCTGCCTACCCTTTCAGGTTAAACAGTCGTGATATCATGCCTGCCTTCCTTTCACAATCGCGTGACGAACTATCAATCCACATACAATGTAAGCTCACATACCGCGCTAAAAGAAATTCACTTGACTCCACTTGCTACCCGAAATCCATCCGTATTGTATGGTGATCAATCACGCGATGTTCAAGTTAATAGACGCGCCTACAAGGCTTACATTCAATTAACCCATATGCGATATTTACGTTTGAGTGCCTGTAATTGCTTTAGCACTAATTAAGACTGTAGGAGGTAGATTTCAAAGACGGGGCCCGCTAGGGCCAAAGCCTGCCAGGGTTGCGGAATCTGTTCGAAAGAGTCACCGCGGCCCTGGAACGCAAAGGGCTTTAGAAGGAACACGGATGGGTTTTAGTCAGTACGAGTCTGACACGCCCTTCCGCTCCACCCAGAGCGGAAGAAGTCATTTGATGATTTCCCATCCTTAAAAAAAAAAAAAGGAGGTAGATTTGCGACGAACTCGTCTGTAATCGGGTTAGGCAAAATAATATGAATCTCATATAGCAAATTGTTTCTGTTTAAAATATTTCTAGATTTCGTCAATCTTATATTTTAAGTTGTCTGATAAATATTGCTGTCAGTGATAAGTCCGCCGCTGTATCCATATAATTATGTTTATGTCACAGAGTTGTGTAAATCTATTTTTGGTGTTCAATAAAGTATATTCTATCTATCTTATTAAATGGCTTGAATCAGTTTTAATAACAAGACAGTTCTCGTTATAAGTTTAGGCAACAATCTTAAGGATCGAGGAGTTCAATTTATTTTGCTAAGCTTATCCACCTACGGATTAATATTGAAGTTGGTAAATGGACGAAATTATAGGAGGAAACATAGCTAAAGGTCTCCGTAATTTATATTGGTTTATATTATTTACTTGCTCGTCGTTTAATTATTTATTAAATAATTTCAACTCATTTTTTTTTTCAATTATATGAGACGATTCATGGTCCCTAGAATTTTAACCCAGCTCCGGCACAATCGTTTTACATTTCATATTATAGAGTTAAATATAAGTTGCAAAGTATTGCCATTCAACGTGGCAATGCCATCAGTCTCTTGGACACATCACAAGCTGACAGTGTTGAGGACGAATTTAAGACGCTATATTTAAGTTTGTTGTAGTTTAGTTTATTTGTTAATATTGGTTTTTATTTAGTAAAATAGTATACCATCAACATCACTCTATCTGGTAGCTTACATGATACTTTTGCTAATAGAAGTTTGTATCGTTTAAGCGGCAGTGCTTGGCAAAGAAAGCCTAATTTCTTTGCCAAGCACTGCCGCTTAAACGACTTGATGTATTTAAACAAACGAGCAATCTAATGATTACTCGTGTGTGTTGAAAAAAACAAGATGGTGGATAAAGCGTCGTCGTATTTTTTGATACTGTCTTGGTCATGAGAGACATCATAATATTTGAGGATTTTTTTTATCTAATTTTAATGCAATTTTGAATTGCGTTTAACTTCAACGTTAAGTGATAAGCTCTATGTATTCAGTTACAATAACTAATTATGAATATTTGAGTTTTTGGGAAGAACGCATAATAAACTTCTTCGGGCATAAAAATATGTTAGCCACCTGATAGAGAGATAGTGTTAGTATCATAGAAATATAAAAAACAGGAGAACTGGCAAGGGGGCGTGTCGGTGTCCGCGCGACATGGGCCAGTTGCCCATGTCATAGGCAAATGGCCGTCTCCGCGGACTAGTGCGCTTTCGACCGAAATCGAGACAAATTATAAGAATGCCGTGTTGTTTAGTGATTTTTTGTTAAAACCGAAGCCTAAACCAAAACTTTGTTCATCATGGAATCACTTACCATATTTAAATATAAGTATTTTACTATATTTGTCTTTAAAATCATGAAAAACAACAAATCGTAAAATATTACTATGTTATTTTTGTTTTCAAAAATCCCTTCGACTGTACTATTTTGCAATAAATACATTGCTCCTTAACCACTACCTAAGTTTGCCGCTAAGTGACTCGACAAGCAATGTAAAAATCACAAAACGATACTCTATTAAAAGCAGATGCATCGCGTAGAACGGCCGCTGCTTCTTGCGACGACTTAGTGATGTGCTTGTGCAGATCCACTAACGTAGGCTATCGACAACAATGTCGATTGACGAATGAAATATTTGCTATTATAGTTTATTTTTCAATTTGTCAACCGTTTTAACCCGGTTGGGAGATCGATGTGAAATAGTGTTTTTTACTTCTTTGTTTGTAATTTATTTCCGTTAAAGCTTCGAATGTGTTATAGTAATCGGCATGGTTCAGATAATATATAAGTGACTTATGCTTAAAATAAGTCAACATATTCATGCTATTTATTTGTTATGCATGGGTGTGTGTTTGCTTTCATGTATTTAACAATTTCTTTACTAACTAGGGCTTATTTAGAACAAAAACCTATTACCTGCGCGGTAATTGCGTAATATACTTACAGCAGGAATCGCTTTCATTATTACAGTTCAACAACATTCATTGCGTTATTTACTTTTTTGAGCAGACCAAATTTTCGAACAAATGAAACAATGGATTAACCATGTGTTTCAAAATCATTCAGATCTTGATTGGTAATGTGTTACACAATTTTAGGGTGCTGCTTAATATAATATGAAGTTAGTGAGTAAACATCATAGCAGCTTTCAACAATGCCTACTGTTTCAATATAGCAGCCTAACTGACGTAACCGGATTTTTATTGTTTTAATTTACTTAATAATACATATATTTTTAGCTACATATTGTTTATTTTTATATTTTCTGGACATGGCATTTTGTTTCCGGACCCCAAAATTTTTTTGTACAATAATTAATAGAAGATTCGATATCTTTCCGATTCAGTCAATCACTAGCGTA
>NDFZ01001057.1:0-12623 GCA_002192655.3 Mamestra configurata | reverse complement strand
CTCTGTCATCTATGACCTAGACTAGAGTCAAGAGCAAACCCATATTAAATAAAAAAAAAAACTGGGTTGAGGAGATCAGTTAAGACAGTCGCTCTATTTAAAATAATGGTCCAATCAGCTGGATCCGGTAAGACCGGAAGCCGACATGTAGTTGGAAAAACGCAGGGCAGATGATGATTTTAAAATAGAATCAGAAGAGATATTATCATCTGCATAGCCTTTTCCTAACTATACTGGGGTCGGCTTCCAGTCGAACCGGATTCCGCTGAATACCAGTATTTAAGAATCAGAAGAGACATAAGAGAAGAAATCTTCATACTCTACTGTTCTATAATCAGAGAGTAAATAGTTAATCTATTTAGCTGTGAACCACATGCCAACAAGGTAATTGGCTAAGTTAAACATGAACAATATCAAACAGAATACATTTAGTAAACTTGCTCGGTGTAACATTGATTAATTTAACCAGCTGGTAGGCATCTCACGGTTACATTAGTTGAGCGATTTATGTTTAGCGTGATACTGTAATACTGTTGATATAAAATAATGTTAAAACCTATCAGGGTTAAAACCTAGGTAGGTAGTTGGAAGGTACAAAATATAAGTTAAGAGAGAGATTCTATATAGGTAGGTATATTATATATTTTTTTTTAAACTTTGTCCTATCAAGGAATTTCTCCTGTATCGTGGGTGCGTTGACCAACACACAAACAGCCAGATCCGGAACAACTGTCTGTAGGCCATACAAATATTGTTCCGTGCGAGAATCGACCTCACGACAGGCAGCGCGGCAGTCAATCGCTCAACCACGGCGCCAACCGTGTTGTCTAAATTACTCTCTCTTACCCTCTGCTCTTTTTTGGGAAAATGTTTACTAACTTTTTAGACCTAAGCAACTCGCCCTCTCTCTGCGGGTCTAATCCTGGGTCTGTTTCATTAAACTCGTGTGGTACCCATTTTACACATAACCTACATAGTAGATTATGCACCAAGGGGATAAAGCAGTTTCTTATGCCACAGGCGTCATATTGAATCCCGAAACGCAATGAAGAATCCGAGCGAGGGAGTTAATACAAGAATCCTGAATGCAGCGAGGGATTTAGCTAGCCCAAGGCAAAGACACCTTTATCCCCGAGGATACACTACTTTTCACACCTACTGGGAGAAAATTGTGCTCGCACCATGACTCAAGGTGGCTGTTCACCTCGAGCGGCGCGCGTCGGCCTCCACTGCTAGGAGTAGGTCGCGCATCCGAAGCTGTGCCCCCGTCCCCGTCCACCAGACAATAATATTGTACTGAATTTCATTATAACCCGGTAATAATGTGATTTGAATTTAGAAGCTCATTTTGATCGCGCGACTTGCACGTAGCAGCGGAAGCCGACGGGCGCCGCTCGCGGGCTTTAGATGACGTACGTTAGGTTTGCATAGCATTTACTTTGGCGTTTTCGTGCAGGTGGTGTGAAAAATACTTTTTCTGTTTAGGTTTAGTTTTTTATTTTATTTTATTCAAACGAAGAATATCTGATAGAAAAATAAAGGAAGAGAGGTCAATGAGTAGTCCGGCCGATCTACCTTGATAATTCAAAAGTGCTTGTATTGTATATGGTATATTTGAAATTAATGTTTTTGATTTGATTTTGAGCCATAAGCATTTTAGAAAATAAAGAAAGAAAGTGAGTTTATTTGCGTCAAGCATGACGCATACCAAAAAATAAAATAAACAAAATTACAAAAGTAGAGCAAGGGAAGATATGCGTCACATTCGCGCAACACGGCCTTCGTTCAGCATAATAGGCTGGGACTCGTGTGCGAGACAGAGCCACAGCGCTGGTTTTTAGCGACAACCGGCGTTGACAGAATGACGTCGATCGGGGCAGCATAAAAAGTAATTAAAACGAAATAAATAAACAAGAAGAAATATAATAGGGGTGAAAATATAATAAATACAATGTTCAGAAAAGGGCAACAGATTGTTGCGCAGACGATGGAACGTAGCCGTCAAAAAAGTGGCGCGAACAACACTAAATAAAAAAAGACACTCACTAACACACTCAAACACACTTAATATCACAGTGAAAGATGAAAGCTTGTGAGGGCCATTAGAGCGTTTACTAAAACTATGATTAATGGAAAAAAGACGTCAAGATCTTAACAAAAAAAAAACGAAGTAGGGTTAATCTTAATACGTAAATCACTTAGTTTGGTGCAATGCCAGATATTGTTGAACACTACGCTAAATTTGCCACAATTTCAGCCTCAATGTTTCGCTCTGAAGTCCTAGGTATCTCCTTATGCCTCCGATTCATTAAACTTCTAAAATCATCAATAACTCACAGCTGCACAGCTCCGTTGTATCGAATATATAGCCACAACAAGTGAGAGGAGATTACTAGCTTATCGGTAATTCTATGAATCACTTCAATAAACCGATTTCCTCTTAATGGCACTCCTACGCACTCCGTATTAGAGATTTACACCTAACTCGTTATCGCCTTAGCTGTTTTCTTTCTATATATCGTTAAGATGTTTCCTACTTTATATAGTATAATGAAAAAAATATAAATTTGCAATGAAAGAATAAAGAAGAAATAAAGGAACAGAGTTAATTTGCGACAAGCATGGCGCATACCAAAAAATATGTATTTTTTATATCAAGATTACATATTATGGTAAAAAAAGGATATTTATTTACCTACAATGCCGTTAATGGACCTGTCTGTGGGCCGTTTTTTTGTATTCAGCGAATTTCACGAGTAACATGGGAAAGCGGCAGGATGATGATGAGTATTTAGAGAAGCTTAGAATTACAGAAAAAACCTTTTTAAATAAATACTAGCTTTTGCCTGCGCATATCCCGTGTTTTCCCGTTCCCGTAGGAATTTCGGGGAATTCTCTTAGTGCTCCCCTACACTCCCCAAGAGACCTACATGCCAATTTACAGCTTTCTACGACCAGTAGTTTCGGCTGTGCGTTGTCTGTCAGTCACTCATTTCTGAAATACTCGTTTCTGAAATACTTTATCGGTCGTTTAGTCGTCCGTTAACCACTAACCAACCGTTCGATCGTTTAAAACCTCAGAAACCAGGCATCAGTCACTCAGTAACGGAACAGTTTTACCTCATATTGATTTGTTTCAATAAAAATGTTGTGTCAATTCAATATTAAAACTTTTATCAAGTCGTAAAATATGTGCGAAGCAGGGACGGGTCGCTAGTTTAAGATAAAAGAAGAGAAAACTAAGAAACACATCTAAATAACATTGTCACGTTAGGAAGAATAATGTTTTATGGTTATGACAAGCTTACCTAACAAATCTAAGATATGAATGTTTATCGTTTCAGTACCTAATATTTCCCATCTTTTTGGTATAAACCCATCCAATCATCCATCATTCTCAGAGCAAAGGGTAAGAGTAGCCTATTATGATAATCTGAACGAGGGAATCTACGACCAGGATAACAAAACAAAATCAAGAACTAAGTTCTTGGAACCAGCCTTATTCCATTCCGTAAACCCATCAATAGAAATGCAAAATCCATTCCGAGGCAAAATAGGGAAAACTGAATCATAAATTATTTGGTATTTTCAGAGCGTCTTGTCATTATATATTTTTAGTACTAAGGCCATGAAATCTATTCCTTTTCAGACATCGCTGCCAATTTATGGTAACAAGTTTCTGTTTTATGATACGCAAAAATAACGGTACTCCGTACTACAAAATAATGCTGTTTTCTATGGAGTCCATTCATTCTAACACGTGTCCAATAAATTCGTGGACACTTGCAAATACATAATATTGGTATCCTGATTTCTGAGAAACGGTTTTATGGGTTTTACAAATGTCGCTGCTTGGACTTCGTGAATTAATGTCAATTCTAGTCTGAGCTGAAGTCATACTGAATAAACTTAGAATACTCAATTAAACTTTGACGGCTACCTATAAAACTAGATGTTTTTGGTACATGTGACGACACTTGGGGAGGTCTACGTCCAATAGTGGATGTCTTTCGGCTGAAGCGATGATGAATTAACTAAGATTTTAAACTTTTGAACGCCATTGTCACGTATACATGACAAATAAGCGCGTAGGCCACGCGCTTACTTGTCATGTACGCCAAACGTCACAAATGTGACAAAAAGTGCGGCGAATTTGTCACTTGGCGTCGGGGGCACGACGATGCGTTTATGCTCTGGCGTTTAAAAAAGAAGACATGTTGAGCACAAAAAACGTTTTAATACTCCCTTTAATATAAAATTAAAGATAGCCATGAAAAGCAATTAATTAATTTNAAAAGAAGACATGTTGAGCACAAAAAACGTTTTAATACTCCCTTTAATATAAAATTAAAGATAGCAATTAATTAATTGTATTTTCAACGGAAAATACTATTTTATCCTTTAAAAAAACATTGTTTTATTCACGTTCACTGATTTTCGTGTCCGAAATGAAAGGCTGTTGAAACTGGCGATGTTTTCCACTGAATTTCAGGTTGAATCAAAACGTTTTCAAGTGTTTCAATTTGAAGAACGCGTTCAATAAATATTTGTATTTATTTTACTTTTCCTGTTTTGGATCGGATCGTAAGGTTTTATTACACTAATATTTTGTGGTTAAAACATTTAACTGCTTTGATTTGTTTGATATGTCATTGGATAAAGATTAACTAGAATCAAAAATGAACAATTTTTTTTACACATTCAGGTACAGTGATGTCTTTAATTTTGATATGGAAAATTAGTGATCATGGTTTAATTTTTGATGGTTGTCTACAAAAATTGATAAGTCAAGTTAATTTATGCAACAAACTTATCGTACGAAAAAAAAAAACGTGAAANGTTGTCTACAAAAATTGATAAGTCAAGTTAATTTATGCAACAAACTTATCGTACGAAAAAAAAAACGTGAAAGTGTTTGTTTGTGTGGATGGTTGAACGTTTGTTACTCTTTCAAAAACTATTACTACTGAACGGATTTGGATGAAATTTGGCACTCGAAACTGGGGGTCGCCTTGCAACTCCCGATGCCCGGAGCGTCTACTTCTGTAGCGATGGTTGGGGCGGTTGTCTCCTTCGCGCGGTCCGGCTCCTCCTTCGCTAGCTAGCTCCTGCTTCGCAGGATGGGAGGTGACAGCTTCCCAAGCCTCCTCGCTCCGGATCATGGATTTAACCAGGGCCAGACGCGAGAGGTCGCCCCCGCTGATTGCTTCGACGAGGACACGGTGGTGTGCAGTCTGAGAGCCAAACGTCGGAATTGCTCCTCGAAGTTCCACCGGCTGTCGAGAACGAGCCCCAGATCGTCGACCCGACGCCGATGTGATGAGAACATTGTGAACCCCTCCTACCATTACTTGGAATCCCGTTAGTGGCTTGTTCCGAAAACCATAAAAGCACATGGCTTCGGACTTGTGCAGGACCACCACGAGACCCAATTGCCAGATCCCCTCGACGACTATCGCAACCCCGCGTGTCATCACTTCGGCCGCCGCCTGGTGCGACCTCCCCTGCGCCAAGACCAGCGTGTAGTCAGCGTAGCAGACTACGCTGTGGCCGCTAGGGATGTCGGCGCGCCGATGTCCCACAGGAGCGGCCCCAAAACCAAACCCTGTGGAACACCGCACGACATCTCTCGCCGGTTCCATTTTCCCCGGTGACCGGGGTAGATGACAGCCTTGTCAGTCAAATAGGCCTTGACCACGCGACGGAGGAAGGTCGGTATCCGGAGTGCTTCTCTTATGCAACTCCAGGGCAGGAAGTTAAAGGCATTGGCGATGTCAAGAGACACCGCCAAGGCAACCCTGCTCCGGGACACCGCATCTCCCGTCGTGAGGGCTCTCCCGCGCATGATGGCGTCCACCGATGAGCGCCCCGTGCGGAAACCGAACTGGTTCTCCGCCAGATCCGGCCCCATTCTCATCAGGTGCCCGACGAGGCGGTTTGCAATTACTCCTTCAAAGAGCTTGCCCATCTCGTCGAGCAGCACGCCGGTATGCGGACGGAGAGTCCGCAGGGCGCTCAGGCTTCTTAATGAGGACCAGTTTCCCCGTCTTCTAACGAATTTGGTACTGGCCTCTCTCCAAGCATGCGCTTCAGAACTCCCTTAGTCGAGGCCCGAAAGCATCCAAGGCTAGAACCCAGGCATTCCCAGGTAAGCCATCGGGTTCTGGGGCGGTATTTCTGGACTTCAGCATGTTTACCGCCACTCTAAGGTCTACCTCCGGAGCGTTGTGGTCCGCATCGGACACCGCAGGTGGCAGAGCCATAAGCGGGGGAGTATGCTCCCCTCGCGAAGGGANAAGCATCCAAGGCTAGAACCCAGGCTTTCCCAGGTAAGCCATCGGGTTCTGGGACGGTATTTCTGGACTTCAGCATGTTTACCGCCACTCTAAGGTCTACCTCCGGAGCGTTGTCATCATCGTCGGCGTCGTCAGGGTGGTCCGCATCGGACACCGCAGGTGGCAGAGCCATAAGCAGGGGAGTATGCTCCCATCGCGAAGGGAACAGAGCGCTTACCATGTCCTCCACCAACTAGGGCCAGAGACTCTGCGTCAACGGGGGGGCCCAGGTGCGGAGTTTAACCCGCACCATTTTTTGGGGTCGTCCCCACGGGTCCCCGTTTAGAGACTCCAGCATCTCTTTGCGAGCCAGACCCCCTGACCTACAGGATCCCCGCTTGGAGGGCGGCCTTCTCCGCTCTGTACTCCTCACATACAAGGCACTTTCGTGTATAATTGTGTGTTATTAGACAGATATACATAATATCTGATCGCGATGGCTTCATTCAATCAGATATATCAAGTTTTTATTCCACATCCTGCTTTAATAAGTAGTCATCGACGATAACGAGGCACCAGCATTATGATTACCAACGAATGAATTCATTTGCAAAGCTCTTCTCGAGGGTACCCTTCACTTACAAAAGAAAGCTTTTCAAACATAATTTCAAAGATAGTTTTAATTTAGTTCATGAATGTGTTCTCAGAGATTTTATCCGAGCATACCGTATTCATGGCTACTCACATTTCCGTCGCAAATTTTCCACGTTTGTTGAAAATAATTAATAAAGTCTACGTAGCCTTCCAAGTTTCAGTTTATTTGTTGGTTGGCCAACCGGTTAATTACAGTTTTATGTTTAAAAATTTTATATCCAATAAAATGTTCTTAGTTTTATTTTTCAAAGAATTTCTCTGCGCACATTCCGAGTTATTTCGACTTTATACTTTTGTAAGCAGAAAGGTTGAAGTTTGAGCTTTTGCTGAGTTTAAGTATGTCTTATAAGAAGAGAACTTATGGAATTTTGTCTAGTATAGTTCAACACAGCGTGTATTTTCTGAGTAATTTCCTCTGCGGGTAAAACTCTCTACTAAAAACATTTCCATGATACGAGTATGTATCAAGACTAATTTTGAATACGAACACAATGATGAAGACAAAGTTGTTTTTTTACAGTAACACATTATACGAGGTGCAGAGTGATAATACCCACTAACAATGAAATAAGGGACTCAAAAAAGCATTTCATTTTGTCGTTCCCTGTGAAGAGACGACGAAAACAAGACAGGAAAAATAAATAATGAAGCCCAATTAACTAAGAAAAGAGCGACTACACCGGATTGGGGAGCCTAGATGAGCTCCGCAGGAAAATTGTATTGTTTCTTCTCAATGGTCGTTAAGACATCATATTATACACTGCAGTGCTTTTAGAGAGCTAATTAATCCAATTTCAAAGTTAAAGAATTATTGAAATAGTAAGGATATATAATATGTTTATATTATAAATGATTTTTAACCGTTTTTAAATCAGTTTTCCCATTTATTAATAAAAGAAGTAAAATACCTAATAGTATTTAAGTAATAGCTTTAATAAGAGAAGCAATATAATATAAATGTTTTAGCAGTGTAGTTATTTATTTGAAATTAATTTGGTATTTATAATGAGCTGATTTATTCTGCTTCACTGACTAACGTTTTTTTTGTTTGATATGCAAGAATATAGAATAGCACTTAAAAAATTTATGCGTTAAAACAACTGCCTTAGTATTTGGCCATTCATCTGAACAAGTTCTAGAAAAACTTTATACTTTTGACACCAAATAAAAGTATAAAGTTTTTCTAGAACTCTTAATAAACACACTACAACATAATAAAAAGCCCGCTAGGTGTCTCTTCTAGTAAGACTAATTGAGCACCCGTGGCGGTCTCCATGGCCTGTGTCCGAGATATTTTGTTGACGTAACTCGGATGCCATCTCTTTGTGCCTAATTTGTACTTGCACAGGATTGCGCTTTAAATAATAAAACTCAATTATTTTCTGCACTATTTTTTGAAAAGACTCCTTTTTATGGAGCATTTTCTTTGTTTCCGGCGTTATGTAATTTTGGTGTTGTGTTTTCTGGAAAATCACGTGCAGGCGTGTTTTAGATGTAAAGCTTTAGAGCATGTAAAAGTGTACATTATACCTAAAAGGTAGATTTAACAAGCAAACGTGCATAGGAAATGTTCTTTCAGTGTATTTGCGGAATTCTCAATTCTGCGAGTTTTATTTATTTATTAAAATTTTATGCACTAGTAAAAACAATGTACAAAGGTGGACTTAATGCCTTAGGCATTTTCTACTAGTCGACCTTAGGGTGGTGCAGAGACAACATGGCAGGTGCAACTTAAAGAAAAACTAAAAATAGAGAGAAGAAAAAAAAAACATTTATAAATACATAGATACATACATAGTTTAGTATATTATACATATATTCTGTGGTTTAGTTTTTTAGTTTTCTAATCTGTAAGCCAGCTTAGCCTAAGAATAATTTTATTTGAGTCAAGGTATCATATTACAGGAATACAGGAAGGTAATATTAATTCATTCATAGCATTTCATGCAGGTAACTATGTGTTTGTCATAGGTAATACAATATCTAACAAGATGATGTTACACAAGCGTATCTATACGTCTTCTATGTATGCTCTCATAGGCATATACGCCTCCTTTTGAGTGGCAGAACAATATCTGCGAATGGACTGTACACTATTACTGGGAATCATGCTTTATGAAATCTACCTCCAGTTACCAGGCGAACAGAGATTCACAGGAGATAGTAATTAAATCATCTCTTTAAAGATCCAATAACAGAGACAGCTGAATACCAGTGTTATTAGTAAGCTCGTATGATAATATAACGAACAGTTTACCAGGAACTAATTACGGATAGTGGTGTATGTCCATACAATTACTGGTCCATCGACTAATGACGTTTGTAATTGGATATGTATTGCATTCCGCATATTGATATCGGCTTGAGGGATTACTGCGTCTGCATAGCAAATGATGTGTGTCTAACGGTGGCTGATTATAATGTTAATTTAAGTGGGCTATGGTGGGGAAATGAGTTATGGTTTGAATTTAACATGAAGTATCGGAACTTGATGTAAAGGAATTTATTGTATTACTTGGGCTTTATTGAACCTGTCTGTCTTAGATTTAGAAGTTTATAATGATTCCTTAGACCGGCGGCGACGAGACAATGAGAAAATGATGCTACAAATCTTTTTTCACACCACCTCATCGAAAACGAAAAATTATATATATTTGGAACCTGACCTGCCAGCTAAATTGGCGAAAATGTTTTTACAATTACAACTCACTCAACAACTCACATATTGTAAGAATAATTGGATAAGTACGGATCACTGTATCTATAGTCAATTTATCACATACATAATATGTTAATTAAAAACTATTTTCTGGAGCGTCTCCTATGATGTTCTAAATTCAAAATGATGCCCGTGATATAAGACACTGCTTTATCCCCTCGATGTATAATCTCCTATTGTCAGTTAGATTTACAACACTGCTATGAAACCTAGTCTAGGCTAAATGCACGAGTTGTTTTAGCAAATGACTGAGTTAGCGGTATTGCTGGAAACCCTAACCCATCATTCGGTATCTACCTAATAACTACAAAAAAACAAATTCCTCTTTAGAATATAACCCAAAATAACAAACAAGAAAGCTTTTTGTAATAAACAAAAAGAAAGTCATACGCATACCATCTAGTTAGCCGTCCAATCCGTTCCCACTACATCTGTATCAACAGACCCGACAACACTCGAAATAACGGTATTACCGTGTTAAGAACAAAACAAAGCTTTTCTATTATCTCCGAGGTAATCACGAGACGCCCCGAGTATTCCCGAACCATAATTCCGTCCAATAATCCTTCACGATGAAGAGTTGAATAAGGCTGACGTGTTATGGCATATTCCTGAGCGTCGTTTCCTCAATAATTTGTCTCAAAGTTAAGGCTGGCGGCTTCTACTGTTGGCTTTCGAATTTGAGTCACTTTGAATTTAGAAGCCACTTTATTAGCCAGTTAAAAGACATGACGACTAAAGTTCTATTTTCGAAATTCAATATAAAGAAAAATAACGACATGATTTTGTTGAATCGAAACGATCAGTCTCTTTGTATTGGATTTCAAAGAGCAATTGTGATTGGTTCTCCCTCACCCCATGGGATTTAATCCCATCATTGACAATCTGTGCTGTGGCTGTGTAACGTCAAACGTTTGCCTCTTTATATCACAAGTGTAACGCTTATGTCATCATGTATATCTTTAGCGCGTAATGTGATTTTGATTAGTATCTTATGTGTTTAAATCGCCCAATATATGTTGGTCCTTTATAGTGGCGCTGCTTGTCAACGCACAAAGCAATAATGTGGAAAATTCAGTACATTGTTTTGTTTTCTAATTTGCCGTCTGTCAAAATATAGTGGGCATGATTTTTGTTATAAATTGCCTGATGTAATTTATGTTTAGGGTATTCACTACAATGTGGATACGATGTTTTTTGCTTTAGCAGTTAGGGTTTTTTGCATGGGATTTCTTGGTAGAAATAATGATTGCGTCTTCAATCACTTTTTTACGTGGGAATATTTGGGTCTTGAACATACATAAGATCCGTAACAATTAAATCGCAAAATTATTTTTAATCCATGGAACATTGCGTTAATTATGCATGTACCAAAATACATAACGGTAATCTGATAATATACAGCCTCCTTGTCACAGGCCACATCCCAAATAATAATGGTTTTCTGTGTAAAATGCAGTTTAAAAGCTTTGTTAATACTATCAACACTTTGTACTCGACTAATAACAAATATTCGATTATATTGCATACTCTCTCTGTAAACAGGATACCCCGAAATTTTGATTATGAAATTGTATTTGGGGTATCGGGAGAGAAAATTCCGGGGGAAGGGAGCCCTTCCGGACTAGGTCAAGGGTCACTGGATCCTCTCGGCAGGGGAGGCTCCCGCCCCAATGTATATAGGATAACGATAATAGCCCATTGCGGCCTCATTGCACCACTATATTGGAGCACTTATCACGAATCACATTTCATCATTTCGAATCGAGGTACCATTTATTCCCATATTAATCGTCGGGCGTCATTCACGCGACGCAATAACGTGTGTAAACAAGTAATCGTCGGTTGAAATAGAGCAACAAACGCGCGGCATGTGATAAAGTAAAATTGTGGTTTGCGCCTGCTTGATATCAAATATTTATGCCCGAGCGTGGAAAGCCGCGGGCTGCAAACGCCTCGCAATGGCGCGGAAACAGTATAAAGCGTGATATCCGACTACAAAATAACATTTTTAGTGAAAAATAACATTGGGAAACTGACAATGTTTGCACTAAAGTGGTCTTGAAATGAATTGACTTTTCAACATTTACCGACGCCGTCTAACGGGCGGGAAACGCAATTCCACACATTTCGCATTTCCTCGCCTCGCTCACCTTTACATTTTTAAATTGCTCCACATGTATCTTTACAGGATTACTGCGCGGAGCAGAGAAAAATCTTCTAAAACCTCACGATTATGCGAAAAATAGATAAAAATCCTTTAACCGACATAATGCGCGCCCAAATCCGGCTTATGATAAACCCTCTGGTATTTGCTCGTTTCTCAGAATTATTGATACAATAAATTGTTTACATCAATAGGCGGGAAGGAAGAGTTTTACCGAGAATTTTGCTAAGCAATTAAGGCATAATATTAACCGCTTTCCGTATTAATTAATTCGTTGTTTATTTAGTTGATATAATTAGACGATAAAAGAATGTTAAGTAGTTAACGACGGCACTAATTTACGTGACACAGAATTACGGAGAGCTGATGTTTAGCGGAAAAATATAAATTCCGTCCGCGTCACGGAATATTGCCTTCATAATAAGCCGTTCCTGGACGCCAAGACATTTTTATTCGAGTCTCGTTCCCACTCCATTTTATTTTTAGACAAAACACCGCCATGCATATTCGAGCTTTTCGGTTGTTTAAGTGCTGAAATCATTGCTTAGACGGCGGGTGAATTTTCAGCGCTGTTTTTTATAGCTCTAGTTAAATATTTGGATTGGATGTTAACCCCCCCGTATAATACTGACTTTGCTTGCTGTAAGAAATGTTCCTTTTTGGTTAAAAGGTATGATTGTAACGGATAGGTATGATCAGTCATGCATGACTTATTAATAACGAAAAACTCTTTTGGTTTTGTTAATTGAGACGTCTTTGATAAATATTTGCATGGATTATGTATACATCCTTTATTTACACAAAAACA
>NDFZ01001056.1:0-12620 GCA_002192655.3 Mamestra configurata | reverse complement strand
TTTTGCGTGGTCCAAAAAACTTGAGCTAGCAGTGTGAGCATAGACCTTAATTCGTTCATTGTTTGATAATGTGGTACATTGTTACGAAATCATTTGCAAAAACTATAATAGTCCAAGATCCCGGAGTCCCCAGCCGTTTCTTATTTTCTCAGTAACAAAATGTGTGAGATATCGTGTTAGTACCTATGTACTTTGAACGTACGCATACCTGCTAGCTGGGGCCAACGGCCAATTTAAAGGTATCAATCAGGTGCTAAAGTTACAAATACCGGCCAAGTGCAAGTCGGATTCTCACACGAAGGGTTCCATACTACTAATCCAAAAAAACCGTTTCAAACAATATGGGAGTCCCTTTAATTTAATTTAATTTTTGTTTTTTTCTTGTTATAGCGGCAATAGAAATACACACTCTGTCTACCTATTACGGTTCTTGAGATATAGCTCGTTGACAGACAGACAGACGGACAGACAGCGGATCCGGGATTTATCAGGAGGTATTATCAACTCTATGTTACTTACTTCCACGAACATAAGGTAAATATAGTCTACCTATTCCGATCTCTGCTGATGAGTGATGCTGATGATTTGTTACTGAGAAAATACGTTATATCTGGGGGCTTCGGGATCTTGCTCTATAAGTCTATATCATTAGATATGTAGATTGTCGGAGATCACGGGTCTCTCTGAACAAGTCATTCACTCCAAAACCACAAGGCCAGTAACTATATCTATAAAATTTGATTCGATATAGTCAACGATTATTTTCTTGAGATTGATCGATTGTTATAGAGCGTTTTGGCGGTTCAAGGGCATAATATAAAGATACTATGTTATATAAATTCTTTATTCTACATACATTCTTTTGTGGTGATTGTATTGTGTAATGGAACCTTGTATTTTGATAAATCTATCGTGAGCTTTCAGAATATATGATTGCTTTTTGGAAAAGCCATTCTTTGTTAACTATTATTAAAGAATCAAGCCGGATTGACCGTGACGCAGAAAGATTTGCCTTAAAGGTTGAATAATAGAATCATTTTCGTTGAAGATTTCAGCCAAATATGTCTATACTTATTTTAATGGTTGGGGCTAGCTTTGAAATGCTCATGCATAACAGCATTAACTTTTCAGTCTAGTCAGAGCATAAACGCATCGGCGTGGCCCCGACGCCAAGCCACAAACTCGCGCTACTTTATGACACATATTTGTAACGTTTGACCTACAGGGCACGCGCTTGATTGTCATGTATACGTGACAATGGTGTTCAAAAGGTTAAAAAGATCTCATTTAGCATCTACCGAAACGCACTGAGCCCGCGTGATGGGTTACGGCCGCTGTCACACAGACGAGGTATGTGTCCCAGCAGTAGAAATATTAAAAGCTTGTTACGCTTATGCTCATGATTTTACCTATTATCTTTTATGTGACAAACCCATATATTACTGTTATATTGTAGGGTAAAACCAGGATAGTTGCCCCAGGGGTATAGTTGCCTCGATTTTAATTACTCTAGCTTCGCGGATGAATCACATGTTATTTTATTTATCAATCGAGAGACTTTACAACGACAACTAAGTAGACCGTGTTGCATGTGTCTGTGCGATTGCATGGGAAGGCAAGGTGCGATCAAAGTTTTTGCGCGATAAAAATCTTCTTTCTCGGCGGGGCACCTATCCTAAACGTAATTTACATGGATTAGGCAACTAACCCCCATATGGGATAGATGTCACAAAATTTAGAGGTCGACAAAAATCGCCAATATTCTGGAAATATCAAAAATAATGTTCTTCACTTTCACAAATTTGAAGATAATAATAAATCAAAATACCTACCCGTTTTATGAATAAAGTGACAACTAACTAAATATATAATAATTATATATTTTTATAAAAAGTGTGGCAACTATCCTGGTTTTACCCTATGTGTCACCGGAAAATTGCAGACTGTAATAAATCTTGATTAGATTATCATTTCTCGATATTTTATGAAAAGATAGTTTTGTATGCAATAAATCCCATCCAAATGTCACTAGTTTCCAATATGTCCGTGTCTTATTTAGAAAAAAATAGTTTTCAATTTTTCGAGATTTTTTACAATCTTACGGAGTTTACCATTTTCCGGTGACATATATAAGTCAATAGTGAATAGGTTACTTCTAGGCAAGCGTGCTCCATCGTCAAGCACATCATGCTTAAATCAGGTGAGATTGTGCTCAAACGCGAGCCAAAAAATATTTAAAAAAGTCGGTTTATGGACGATAGTTAAACGTGACAACATCATAACAAAACATTGATGAAATGATCGTAACGTTACAATGAGAGTAACGTTACAATGAGTCATCCTTTTTCGTGAGTGCAGCTGGCGTTCATCGATTTATTAGACGTTGTCACGTCAAAAAAACTGGTAACATTGTTCAAAAATCACACATGCTACTAGCGAGAATCCTTACGATTCTCGCTAGTAGCATGTGTGACTAAATTATATATTTACTCAGATAATGTATCACCGTTCAAACACAGCCGGTTAGTTAAAATAGCTTATAAACTGCAGTTCAAGGGTCAGTAGCGTTCGCATTTAACTGTAATGCGTTAACAATGTTTAATTTTATCTTACAACTACTTAAACGCAGAAACAAAAGAAGGGTGTACCTTGAACTTTTCACAGAGGAAGTATTATTAAGTTGTGTCAAAACATTTTAGTAATTAGATAAATGCTTTATACGATGTTTCCATGTGAAGTATGTCTGTGTATATGTTATGAATGCATGGGCGTGCAGTAGGCTACAGTAAGGGTAGGCCAGTCCATACATAATGCCCAAAACAAAAAACTCACCACATTATTCAGGGTTGAAATCACGATACTGACGATGCGAATTTTCGTCTTCGCGATTTTTTTTTTGTTGAGCTTTATCTTAGGGCTGGCCTACCCTTACTGTAGCCTACTGCACGCGCATGTATAAATGTATGTGCCAACGGACAATTACAAATTTCGATTTCGAAGATTATAAAATACCATGAGAGATAATAAACACCCGTTAAATTGTGAACTGAACATTTCTTCTACAATGATAGAATTAAAAGTTGATAGTAGACTGTGAACTGACGGAGAGATTATTAACTAAAGACCTAGTTAATTTAAAAAAAGCGAATAAGAAATTGTGTTTATTTTTTCTAAAACTAAGTTCTCATGTATATGTCACCGGAAAATTGCAAAAGCCAAAAAGTTGTAAAATATCGCGAGAAATTAAAAAAAAAAATTCATAATAAGACACGGATATATTGGAAACTTTTGTATTTGGATGGGATTTATTGTACACAAAACATTTTTTTCATAATATATCGAGAAATTATAATGTAATAAAGATTTATCACAATCTTAAACGGAGGTGGATTTAATTTTCAATTTATATTAGACTAGCCTTTGCCCGCGACTTCGTACGCGAATATTCCGTTTTTCCCGTTCCCGTATAGCATATTGCCTTCCTCATGAATGTGGCTATCATTTACAAAAATATTTTTTCAAATTTGACTGGTAGTTCCAGAGATTAGTGCGTTCAAACAAACAAACAAACAAACTTTTCAGCTTTATTATATTAGTAACTATAGATAATAAGTTGGATTAAGAGTAGGATTAATCGTAAAAGAAAGTAAGGAATAAGAAATGAAAGTAAACAAAACAAACGCACAATTACAAACATAAACATTACAATACTCTATCATAAAGAAAATCTACAACACAACAACTTTCTAGCGAAACTGCCTATTCTGCTACGATATTCACTTTCCTTATATGCATAACGTATATACAAAGAACATGTAAATATACATTTGTTTTCACAAATATATAATTAACAATGTATGACGTGTGTCTCGTTGTTTTTATAATATTGTGCTCTCGTTTCAAATTATATGAAACATAGATCGAATCATAACAGAACTTTGAAGCTGATTTATGATTTGTTAATACTGAAACTGCACCGGTTATTTTTCTTAGCTTTACAGCAGATTTTTTAAAAAACAAATAAGTACCTTTTACCTAAGAAAAATACATAGCAGTTTGACATAATATATTCTATACAAAAGCTGACAAATCGCCGTTTTAATTCCTCAGATAAAACTTATCTAACTATTGAAAAATTTGTTCTTAGGTTAACTGATATTCAGAGGGCCTATTACGAATGTGTTGACGTATAGTAACTTTACAGTATCGTTAACGTAAGTGAATTTTGAATATTAAAAGTACAACCCCGTAGTATTTTGGTTTAATTATATGCGACATACTTATAAAATTTGTATCATACAAAAATATTTATGTAGTAATATCAAATTCAAATAAATATTATATGCGAAACGAGTATGACGTCAAATTTTACTATAACTTAGTAAAATTTGACGTTACGTTACTATACATCAAAAAAATTCGTGAAAGCCCGATATAAAATAAATGTAACCGATATAAAAAAAAAAATATTGTGTGACGTGGAATTAAGTTTTGTTGGAAAAAAGACACATATTCATTCAAAAGTCAGAGGAAGGCCTACCTTCCTTAGACTTTTTCCTGACTGTAATCAGTTCTCATGGAGACATCATAAATCACAGGTTTTTGTGCAAGATGATACCTCACAAAGAATGGGATCGCAGCTTAATCCATGTACATGTAACAAAGATGACATGTAAGGTAGTTAGTATGTCGTACCCGTCGGCCTATTGCGCAAACCCGTGGGAAAAGCCTTTGACTCCGTTTCGAAACATACGATGTGCCGCTGGAAACCTATAATGGCTTCCTTTATCTTCTCCGCCTTGATTTCGTATTATAGCGGTACTATTTATTCTAGGTCTTTCTAATAAGAAAGACCTAGAATAAATAGTACCTCTATTATAGTAATAAAAATAATAAATAAATATTTATAATAATTTATATTTATTTATAATTTTTATTACTATTTATTTTCGGTTAGGGTTGGTTTCTGATTCGAGAATTTGATGTCTAAATGTAATTTTGGATGAGAGCTTGTCAAACTTTTAAATTTCGAATTCTCAAATCAGAAATCGATGGGAAACCATAAGGATGGCGATTATTGAAGAAACCTCCTCGTACTGCAGTTTTTATTGATTTATTAAAGCTAAGTATGGTAATCAAAAGGATTTTAAGTCTCGCAGAAAGGTATGTATAGTGATTGCTTAATTATTTTAATAATATATTAAATTATTAATTTTGATGTGACTTTAAAATAAATCTAAAGTAGCTATTGTAAGAAATAACTTCAATATCACGACACTAACAACTCGATTGAATGCCCAAATCGAGTTCTCATAGTGACAATATCACCTCGATTGGATTGGGACAGGTCGGTAGGCTAGGCTCGTTAGGCGCTAGGCCTCGCCGATAATCACTACCATTATTTATTGCTTCCTCTGAGCAAACAACCTGTTTATTTGCAATATATCTCGTTCTACTTGGAGCCAAAAGTTCGAGCTTATTTGCATGCAACAAATCTAACTGCGGTTATGGATAAAAGTGTCGTTGCGAATATACTTCTTCCTAATATAGATTAGTGGCGTAGCTAGCAAGGGTGCGGATATTGTGGTGTCACCCCAGAGACTTTTGGCTGTTATTATTTTATTACTCTTTGTGATGGCAGGCACGGTCACCCATGACTTCGAGAGGGGATCACCTTAATGCAGATTTTTCAAGACACCCCGGCCCCCTCTAACTGCGCCACTGTATAGGTTCTAGACTTCTTAATTACTTTGTCTGTGACTTAGCACAGAGTACCTGTCGCATTAGTCTACACTGCAGAATTTAAAACGATTTATTTATAATGACCAAAAAATAAACTGCTGTATTTGTCAGTAAAAAAGTCGTGTGGTAATTTTGTTAGCACTAATTTTAGTCAGACAATGATTTGTAATGTGCCCTTGATATTAAGTGTAGCAGTTTTTGCCCTGCTCCTGGCATTCCGTTTTATACAAATATTTGATACATAAAACTATTCGAGAAAAGACTTGATTAATAAAAAAAAATGGCGTCTACCACTGTCGACCATTTCCAACATCCGGTCATAAAACAAACAAAATAAACGTACTCCCATTCCAAAGGAATCTGTCTCGAAAACTTAATCCAATTTAAAAAGGTCACATCATTGTGTTATTGCGAACTCTTTTGTTTCAGACCTGACACTCAGCGAACGCGTGGGAGTATCTGATCCTACCACGAAGGTCTTAAGATAAGTCGCGAGATAATAAAGGTATGTGTAGCTAACGTGTCAGTTATTGTCCGACTGTATTGTTGCCCCGTTCACATAAATGTAAGGGCTTTTCTTACAACACTATTGTAACAACGATTGCAAATGCAGTAAAAAGTTGCAGCTGAATGTTTAAGATACCTCAGTTTTATTGTTACGATTGACCTTATGTTTCTTGTATGTAGGTACTCTGGTTTCTTGTGACCGTTTTCGTATGACCTGCTCAAGTGCTCGTGTTGTCGAAACTCGAATTGACGAAGAGACGTGGCCTTAAAAGGGATTCCATTTTTGGTGTGCGGTAATAAAGATGTGTGACGTATGTGGGCCAGTCATATGTTTATCTGACTGATAATGATCACTCCTTCTCTTCATGCAAATGTTGTAAGAAAACTGGAGTGAGTGAGCCTTTTATATCTAAAACTTTTCAACCGTGCGTGTTGAAATTCTCAAATCAGTTGTATGTTGCAGTTTTCGTAAAATTGAGCTTTCACGGATTACTCCAAAATAGGTTGGTAATGTGTAGTTCATCAGTTGAGAACAAATTTAAGTAAATAAATAAAGGTCTTTGCATTTCAAAGTAAACCTGAAATGTACGCAACGATCCCTAAGAGCAAGTGCAAGTTGGACTTGCACACGAAGGATTCCGTACCATGAGCCGAAAAAAACTTGTTTCTTATTAAGTATTTGTTGTTATAGCGGCAACAGAAATACATCATCTGTGAAAATTTGAACTGTCTTTGCATTTCAACGTAAACCTGATATGTACGCAACGATCCCTAAAAGGCGAGGCTACCAAACTTGATTCTTGACACTACTGGGATTGCGGACATCGACGAGGCGAAAAACTGGTGACAAATAGTCACTGTTACTGTACTTTTGTTGGTAACACCATACTTACGAAAAAAAAAGTTAATTGTCAGTATTCGGAAATACTTACAGCATTCAACATAAATAGACGTGGGTAGACACTACATGTTATATACCTACTACTGTCTAGTTGTTTTGACAAGAAAATTACCATGACCTCTCTATGCATACCTACAATAAAAAAAAAACAACCAAGTGCATGTTGGACTTGCACTCAAAGGGTTCCGTACCATAAGCCGAAAAAAACTTGTTTCTTGTATGGGGGCCTCCTTTTGTTTTTGATTTAATTTAATTTTTATTATTAGTTGTTATAGCGGTAACAGAAATACATCACCTGTAAAAATTTCAACTGTCTAGCTATAACGGTTCATGAGATACAGCCTGGTGACAGACAGACAAACGGACAGCGGAGTCTTAGTAACAGGGTCCCGTTTTAACCCTTTCGGTACGGAATTCTAAAAAGTAATTGACTCAGTTTGGAAAGGTTAAACTGTGTGCCTACCTATTAAGACGTGGGTACTTTGTTAGCAACATAAAGTGTGGGTAGGTATTGTTGAGTAACCTTTATAATGCTTTGATAAGCTTTTAAGAGATCATTAATCAATTACGATGTTGAAGGGTTTAATAAAGAGTTAATTGCTCAAAGCTCACTCGAGTGCACGAAATTACTTTGACTAGTTGTCGACTATTTAAGAAATCATGACACTTTAATATGTGCTTGACATAGTTTACTCAAATTTAGAGCTAGCAATAAAACAAGACTAATGAGCAGTAGAATTTCAGCTGTACACACTACATTAATGGATAAGTCACTAAATTTATTTGTAGAAGGGCTTCTGAGGGACTCGTGGTTAAGAAACATTAGCCATACCGGTCGATTTTTAAGGTAAAGTAATACTTGCTACTTATAAACTTTGCGGAAGTCCCTTAAAGCCTTCAAGTATCTGGGCCATTGGGTTTCCGAAGACCTTAAAGACAACCTGGATATAGAGCGTGAGCGCAGAGCGTTGGATGTCCGCTGCAATATGTTGGCTCGCAGATTAGAGAAATGCTCGACTGACGTAAGGCTGCGCTGTTACGAGCGTAATGTCAGTCGTTTTTTACATGCAGTCTGTGGGTCAACTATACTCAAAGGACATACAGCGTTCTGCGAGTCCAGTACAATAATGCATTCACGGTGTTGTTGGGGTTGCGCGCTACTGTGGTGCATCATGTTCGCGGAGGCGGAGATTGATGGTTTTCATGCCATCATGCGCAAGCGTTGCGCCTCCGCCATGCGTCGGGTACGCGCCAGCCCCAACATACCTGGGAGCTATAGCGGACAGATGGGACAGCCCCATACTGGGGCATTGGATAAGCCTGCATGTGAGTTAAGTGTAATATTTTTTTTTATTATAAGTACTAATACTAGTTTCTAAGTTTTTGTATAGTAACCAATTAATGGACTCTGTCTGAATTAAAAGATTTTCATTTTATTTTATAAAGTAAATCCGTGGTTGGATGACATTTATTACATCTGGAGCCCCGGGTCTTAGAAAGCACATTAGGCATTTGATACCGGCTGTCATTCTATGGGACTATCGTTACGGGAACTCCGAAGTTTTACAATAGCTCTTGTCAAAGAGTATCGTCGGTCGGCTTAGCTGTCTTGTGTCTTGTTAAAAACTTTTTTACAAAAAAGACAACCGTCCTCCAAATAAAAACAGTACTAAGTCTAAAATTACTTTAATTTCGGAAGTCAGTGTATTTTAGTTTTTTTTCTTTGTTAAATTGATCCTTATTAGCGAAACTTTCTGATGGTGTAATAGTAAACGGTGTTTTTTTTTTCAAATCAACCGGTTCGATTCCTGGCTAGGAATATCGATTTTTCAAAAATCCAATAATGCAGTTTTAGTTTTCATCAAAGTCGGGCTCGAGACTCCTTTCAGTGTTTTTCGCTAATCCTCATTGTTTCGGATTTGGCCATCCAAGCACACGTTAAAAAATGCACCTTGTATAGTTATGTCCCTAATAAGGATATCGTTTTAAAATAGTTGGCAAACAGTCATAATTCATAAAGCACGGGAACGTAATACAAAATAATTTCTCATGCAAACTGACAGCTGTCAGTCAAGTCTACGAGTCTGATGCGCCTGCGCTGGCCGCAGTGTCAAGGTCACGCGTACATCACCCGCGAAACGTTGACGCGTGAGCGACAGTACAATGTTATGTTTTGTGCTATTGGAACATAGACTGCACTATTTGTCTCCAAAACGTAAATACCTTTTAGGTAATATTATCTACTAGGTTTTTAGGAAACGTATTGTTTTTTTGCCAAATATAATTAATGGTTGGACTATTTAGTGCAAGTGCGTTGTCCTGGTAAACAACATATTGTCCAGTGCATGCTATTTTTTGGATAAGAAATCATTATGTGACTCCTTCCGCTCTGACCCAGTCGGTTGGCAGTTTTGATCTATCTGTTTAGACCCCTACGACATATTTTTGAAATTAAAGTTTCAAAAGCGCTGAGAACCCCTGTGCGTAGATTTGGCTCTAAAAATCTTCAAGATTAATTTCCTGCCTCGAATTTATCTTTCAAGTTAATATCGTATTGCATTGTAATCACTTCTTCTTTTGTGACCCTTTTATGAATGGGAAATCTTTAAATGACTTCTTCCGCTCTGGGTGGAGCGGAAGGGCATGTCAGACTCTTACTGACTAAACCCATCCGTGTCCCTCCAAATGCCCTTTGTGTTCCAGGGCCGCGGTGACTCTTTCGAACAAATTCCGCAACCCTGCCAGGTACTGGCCCTGGCGGCCCAACGCCGGTAGGCTTACACTATGCAGTGCATGCTAGTGTCCCAAGTATCCATACACCTGTTCTTTTGAAGATATAATATCACTTAAAAAGTTATCTATCGAAAGTCATTTCAAAAGTTAAACATCGACTCAGACTCAAAAAAAAGCTTTGCACCCAAATAAATGCCTTATTCAATAAAAAATACCACTTTCTAGTTGCTAACTAGATTGGACTTTGCCCCTAGCATGTAGGTAAAAGACGAATCTGATGATGGTCCTCCCTTGATACCGAACGGCCGTAACAAACGAGAGATCCATGACACGATTTCATTCAAAATGACGGTGTGGAGAACGAATTCGTCTCGCCAAAGGGTAATGTGTTCCCAACGAGGTAAAGCTTTGTCCGACAATGTAGAACATAATTCATGTGGACATTAATTGATTATGAAGTGGTTAGGATTTATTTATTTATTTATAGTTAATTAAAACGGCACAGGTCCAATTACATTAATTAACATAGAATTATAACAATTAAAATAAAATAAGCATTCAAATAACATACAATACAAAAATTAAATTCAAAGATATACAATTCGTGGATAAAATTATTCATAATTATTTGATTAAATGGTTTAATAAATTAAATACATCATAAAGTAACATGTAACAGTGGACACCCTCGCATATTGTCTCTCACAGAACACCAGACAAGCACGCATTAATTCCTTCCATTCATCAGCAAACACATCACATTCAGGATTGTAGTGTTGAAGTGGTATTTTATGACAAAATTATAGATGCGTGCACGCTTTTTATTTTTTTGCATAGTCTTGTGGGTAATCGTGCAGGAATTTGGAGTGTTAGTTTGAGTTCTTAGAGTACGAATAGGTACAGGGAACGAGAAATACTAACTGAAACCTGAGAATTTGTGAGCAGAGACCCTTTTGGCACAATAATGTCATTTTCTCTTTGTAAAGTGCTGTTCGTTTTATTAACTGTGCCAATAAGCGTTATTTTCTTTCTATTAGATACTATTTATAAATAATAATAAAAAATCATTGGTGTCAGTTCCACTTTAACAGTTAAAAGAAAGAAATGCCGCCCAAGAAAAAAAAAAACTTATTCAATCTCACAGAGATCGTTTTTCATTCAAATCGAATAATTTCCTATACAATGAAAGCGTGAAGATTCCGCAATGGTACAAACTATTGAAAAGTGAGTCTGTTTCCGTGTTAACGCACACCGTGCAATTGCCTGTTAATTGGCGTGCACTTGGCCCAGATATTGCCAAGTTGGGCGTTGGCCGTTTTTTACACTTTTACCACGACCTTCAGGGCAGACTTTTGGTAGTTTTTCTCACGGTGAGCGATGCAACGACATTGAACCGAATCCGTAACGCGTTCTCGTATACAATTATGTGATTTATGAACATTAATTCTGCATGGAGAGAAGTTTTACGAGCGTATTGGCCAAAATGTATGTTATATTGTTTGTGCCACTTTTTTTTTGCCTCCATGTGAATAGGTAAGTAGCGCGTGCAACCACAAACAATTTGCATAGACAACAAATTACACTAATCTCGTACACCGTACTGCAAAATCAAAAATTAAGTATGTGTATACCGCGCCTATTCTGAACAGCTCATGGGCAATGTGACGCTATTTCGGCAGCTCAAGGCAGGCTATTTCTGCTCACTAACCAAGATCAATGTGATCAACGCTCAAATCGGGTAAACTGGAGCAAGGCTATGAGAATTACTTGTGGTTTTGCTGATCATTAGTTGATTGTAAATTGTTTTGTATGTTGCAACATGTTCCAAAACTTAACGAGCATTTTTTTATTAAAAGTCAGGGTGGATTCAATAAACATTAATTTTGTTGCTATACTTTGGGGTGTCCATTGTTTCATAATTGAAATTGACTTAGTTGAAGAGATTTGAACGAAAGAAAACATCTGTGATAAGGGACACAAGAAAAATAGAGAGACGTGTAATTTAGAATATAAACAACACATTCCAGAGATAAGATCATCCATTTTGCATTAAGAACATAGACGGTAAATTACTTGATCTTTTCATTGCTTGTGAGGTTGGTCTTGTTAAAAGTTTAGCAAGCATAGATTGTGTAGTTTGTACATAGCCGTCTATAAAATCTCTAGTATCAGCATATCATCATAAAGCTTAACACAAAGAAGAAAGTCAGAAATGAATTAAAGGTATAATTCACAGTAGAAAATATTGTTAACAAGGTCGTCAAGATGAACAAGTAAATTGAGGAAACGTAACTTAACTTTGCAAGACGTCCATATACGTTGTAAGAGCATATTTTATACATTTAAATGAATGCACTGGCAAAGAAAACAAATTGTTCATCAACACAAAAATGTATCATGGTGATATATTTTTTGGTGTTCGTGCCTATTTAAGAACTGTTGATCACTTTCATATCATCTTATGATAATATGTATCTAAAAACAAAAACTAAAAAGACAAATGGTGCTAAGTTTACACTTTCTGGCCCTAATCTTTGAGTTGGTGTACGAAACTCTTTAATAATATTAAACCGAAAATCTGATAACAATATAAAAGCTACTACTGACAAACCACTTCCGCATGAATTCCAGGAAGCTTTCAACCCAATTAGGTTATTAAATTTCCAGACCTAAACTAACCTAGTTTGTCAGAATCACAAAGAAAGTTGAAGCCACAAGGCAATTTGCAGCCTCCCAT
>NDFZ01001055.1:1355-12619 GCA_002192655.3 Mamestra configurata | reverse complement strand
CACAGAATAACAATGATTACAATATTACTAGAAACTGCTGCTGTTTCCGTTTAAATTGAAAAAATAGAACTTTGGCACGACAAAAAACTGATCTGCACCAAAAAACATATCGGATCCAATTTGCGTCGAAGTTCCATCCGTTAACTATACAGAGGAACACAGCCCGTTTCCATTGTTAGACGATAAATTAGAAATCTCGGCAAGCGCTGGAATCGTTACAATTAGTCGGCGCTAGAGTTTAGCAGTCATGGCACAGATTAAAGAGAATAGATGCATCACAGAGCGCTGCCGATTAAATACGACAACGTAGGGTTGGCGCGTCATTTTGAGCGCTTTTTGAAGGGACCAGAAAAAAAATTAAGAAGTGTTAAAAGTGTTTCGATGCTCTCCTGGCATCCATCTTGATTTAAATGAGAGCGTAGATAAGAAGGAAATCTTTCAGGTTTTTAGATATCTGTGCCTAGTTATATGTAGATAGATAATTACAAGACAAGACAAGATGCATTCTAGAAGGCATTGTATTTTTTTTTTTTTGTAAGCTGAGTGAAGCATTGGTCTTTTCTGTATAGCTCCTTACCATTATTTTAACTAGCCATCTAAATCTCCGGAATTTTGTAGACAAATAAAATCAAGTCATAAACGTTTAACAAATGGCGTAATAATCACATTTAACTACTCTAGCGCAGGTCATTAGTCATTAATGTTTTCATAATAGTTGTGGTAATAAAAGCTAATATAATAATTATGTAGTAATAGTAATGTCGGCATTTACACTTTTAATAACAGGTTCTATTAAATTAATAGAAGGTTTGAAGTAGGAAAAAAAAGCTACAGTTTATGAAATATTTAACAGGCTCCAATTTTCATAATGAAAAATAAAAATAAACTATGAATTTGACAACCCTAACATCGAACATTGCACCGGCTAACGCGACACATCGCATCAATTCGACATTTTACCGTGGTTGAACTGTTATGTTTACATGGCTCGCTTAGTTCGACGACACAGTCGCGCGTCAGTTCACAGTCGGCAATGTATGCGAACGGTAAACACACATCCGTCGCAGTAACATGCAAAGAATCGATAAAGGTGCGTTGTTGGCATTCGGAATTATTACCGAGGATTTACAACGAATTCGGGGATTAACGTGGAAAAATACAATTTCTGTTGAATGCTAAACGATTTGGATTTTAATCACTTTTTCAATACAGACACTTGTGTAGTCCAATTATGCGAGTTACGGGATGTTAAACTATTGGTGTGTGGAACTGCATGTTAAATATTTGCATTGTTTTAGGTACATTCTACACTTATTTGTATTTCGAGCTGCATTTTTCCTTGTGATCATCATGATCTGTCTTTGATCCCAATTTTCTTCTTCCATATGTCCTTATTTAAGCACATGTTGTGATATCTCCATCTTTATCTCTTGCTTCCTCTGACTACAACCAAAACTGTCTGGTGGACTCACTCTGTTAGTGATCTTTGCCATAATTCGTAACTCACTCTGTTAGTGATTCTTGCAATATTTCTGATGCAGTGGTTGATCTTTTAATCGCTATTGGGTGCTATAGGGTGGTCTAAAAGACCATACCGTACAAAAAGTTACCGCGTTAGTCACAAGCGATGTTTGAACAATGCATCCATGTCGCAATGTTTGTTTTAGACCTTGTATGTGTGTGTGCATATTATCAGTAGGTACCTGCATATGCATACACTTGTCGGCTAAATTATTATACTGTTTGTAGACTCGCGTTTGTAATTTTGTGCTTGAGGATTTCACTTTTTATGTAATTTCGTCATGTGGGCAATTATTTTTCGTGTTGAATATTGCTTTGGGCTTTGCAGGACAGTCTTTGCTCGAGTGTCAGCCCCAGGTTTTCTAAGAGTATATTTGTTTTATGTTCGGAAAGACAAAACTACAGTAAGTAACACTAAAAACAGTTAGACAAATTACCATTCAAACATAAGGTATGTTGTAGGTATGTGTTAAAAATACATAAATAAAAATCTACACATTCCTTGTCTAATTCTATATAACGAGTATTTGTTTACCAAAGTAATACGTACGGCCATGACAGAAAAACCCATTCTCAACAGAAGAAATTTATAACACTCTCCATATCAAATAAAAACCAGTTGTCATCAAAACTATATTCAAAAAGTATAATACAAACAAAATGCCATAATACAGCGTAGCCATTGTAACCGTAACTTAACGCGACACGTTTGCGTAACGACAGACGACACTTGAACAAACATGAGTAGCTTTCTGATAATAGGCGCGTTATAAAGAATGTTAACGTAAGCACCATGGTGATAAATGAGGATTATGGGCGTGAAGATAATTCTGAAATTAAAGTGTATATGTGAGAGTCAGAGCTGCCCTCAACAAAGTTGATGAAATAATAAATCTATAGGAATACGATGAGGCTAGATTGTGATATGCATGTATAATCCTAGATGCACCTTTAACAGTAAGTGGTACACTTCTAGTTGTAGAAGTCGCATGGTGTGTGTGTGCGTCACCATTTAATATATTTAAAAATACTACATTCAAACATACCAACAGTCTGCAGTCTTACCAAGGGGTATCATATTACTCAGTAACTAGACGTTACATGTAAAATAGGTGTATTCAGCATGCAGATGCAGCAGCAGTGGTTGTTTCTAAAGGCTAGATGGATAATAAATTACATATTATTTTGCTAAAAGTTTCAATCTCTTCAAAACAACCTATATTATGCAATACAGGGTTGTACCCAAATACTAGGACCTCAGAAACTACAGCAGTTAATCGTCATGCTCATAATGAGGCAGGCAACACTTGTTTAAACATGCGCTTGCGTCGCTTACTGATAACGATCACCAGATTACCGACGTTACCGAGAAACTAGGCGATATATGAACAACGGGATTAACAACGTGACATTATTTTAGAGATAGTTATCCTGTAAAATTTTAAATTGGATTAAGGATAGAATTTAAAAAGTTTAAAAAGATGCGGCCACTAAGACGAAGATACTGTTTGGTTAGTGGTCTGAAGTAATGAGAAGTAAAACTCAACTCAACAATTCCACAAATATATTTAATATCGGTATGATATGGTTCAATCAATTATTGAATAAGAAAGACTTTTTGTAATTAAAGTTTCTGAAACTCAAACTAAACAAATTGATTTAAATGAAAAAATTAAATGTAAAAAAATATTGTTGCCAAAAGGAGCTAGCACTTTAAATTTTATAGAACCCCATCACGATCATACTAAATTAACATTCACACAACATAACGCAGGTGTCCTTTCAGAATCACAATTCAAAAACTTCGCCGAATCCGGTCGCGTCAACCGTTCACTTCCCGTAACCGGAACCGTATCAAAAACTTGAAACGTTACGGTTACGACACATGCGGTGGGTACTGATTTATGATACAAACGAACGCAAGCCGAATAAAAGACGAAGGTACGCGAAGGATAGACTCAATTACAACAATGGGTTTTGTAATTAAATCGATAGTTTGAGTTCTAAAGACATTGCATTTAACTCTCCCGTTTGATTGATTTGCACGAGGTTTCTGATAAATTCAACCTTCTTCTGTCGAAAAAACAGCTGCTATAGAAATATAATTGGTCATACAGCATGCTGAGAAAAGTATCGTAGTATCATGGACATTCGAACCAAGCAAATTGTGCGATCAATGGATTAACGACTAAAAATCCCTTGGCGTTCCACAAGTAACTCTCATCGGCCCTATGTAAAAGTTACCGAAAAGAAACAGGAAAAGTGCAAACTAAATCCAGTTCAGAATTAACTCCGCGAAGCATGTATCAGGGTTTAATTGTACAAAATCCACTTGGAACCGTGATCTACGCTGTGACTGTGACGTGTGTATTTCTAAACTCACTAACGACCTTCTAAGCGTGGTCGGTTCAAACAGCCAAGTTTTAATTGAGTTGCAAAACAAAAGACGGGACGGATGCCACTGTCCTGCTCCCCCCTTAACACCCCCCTTTTCCTAGTAAATGCGGATGTCTGTGACTTGAAGCTAGAGATTTACGATCCTAGGAACGTTGTCTGAATACCTGTATGCTAGTGATGTGTGCCTAACAAAAAGTATGGAAAACCGGAAGGTAATTTTAATGTGCCAGTGGAATATATTAGGAGTGTAAGGAAGTTTGTTGGCGGGTTGTTTTATTTACTTGAAAGTGGAATGAATAAAGTTAAGCCATGTGTAGCTATGACGTGTGGGTTAGAACGACTTTTACAATGGGAAATTTGTGCTGCAAAAATTAATATATTAAATTATTAATATTAGACTATCTTGAAGTATTTATTGACATAATGACCGGCTAGCTTTTAAATAAAGTGTAGTTATCACTCCTGATAACACACCTCAATCGTCCTTGATAAAGGACCAGTTATCAGTAGTATCAATAAGTACTGCAGAAAATACTTTGCAAATGAACCAATCGTCATTCGAAATAAAAATTAAACGTAATATTTGCATACACATATGAGTATTTGTTATATAATAAATTCTCTCATGACATTTCAACCTCCAAACGCGATAGGTACAGAAATAAAAACTTCGGAAATAGACGATACAGCATGTATTTATATTTTTTCGCTTTCAAATAAAATACGATTCGACACAGTTTCCTGGAATAGCCCGCATGCAATGCAAACGTCACTAACATGCCTATGTAGCTTGCATGACGCAAAATGTCCTAACTACTAGTTACAACTATATGGAATTTTGACGTTTACTATGAATTATTAGACTTTTATACCAATGGCCTGCATATTATGGCGTTTGATGGCTTGTAAACGCCACGAGAATTTTATATGCAGTTATATTTTCTTAGAATTATTGCTCATTGTGTGTTTGCTGTTTTTCTGTTGACCGTGATTCACTGGCAAGCTATTTTCGATTCAAAGGAAGCATTTTCACTCAGGTATGAGAGTATTTTATAACACATACTTAAATGTTGTCAGCGTCATCTTCATGTCACCATCTATTCATCCTTTTAATCATCCGACCATAATTTGCCTTATCTATCTAATCTAACAAGTACGTTATGTCCCACGGGCAAAGGTCCAAAAGCCCTTGCGCCCTTTCGGTAGGAGTCATTTTTATCCGTCCATCTTCGTTTTGAGCTGCCGTGATGTCGCTTATAATTATTTTATCACCAGAAACCTCTAACACTTATAAAGTATTGTTAATCTCAAAGCAATCCATTTCAACCATTAATTGTATGCCCTCTTCAGAACTAGACGAAACAAAACCTCCAAAACTTTGAAAGCAAGTTGCGTTTTTGTTATCCAAAAAACTATTTGCGCTTGACGGTTGTCGCCGCCAGGCGTTGGGAGACACGAAGCGATCTCCAGATCATTATCAGCTGTGCTTCCGTTCTATCAGTTTACCTAGGAGATAGCAGGGAGGAACGTGTTATAAGGTCTAGTGCTACGGAGAGAGATGAGCTAAGCGAAGCTGTGCGATTTCTTGATGGACTTTTTTTGGATGTAACATGCTTTTTGTAATTGTGCGTTTACACGGGCAATAGCAATTAGTGGAGCAATGTGCAGCAACTTGAATAAAATGCGACATTTTTTCGGCAATATTTTTTCTGATTTGGGCTTTATGATTGAAGAGTATAATCAATATTCCAATCATCATCACTATCTTGACCTTATTCAATTTTTTTAGTGGTCGGCCCAACATACCACCCCTTTCTAGACATACCGTCCATCATTTCTTTGATCTTTACTGTACTTATGTCAAGTTAATATATGTATAGTATGGGTATGGTATAGTCGTGATATATTCAAAACCGCAAGCTTTGTTTGCTTCCAAATAAGGATATGAAATATTTACTCATGTATTTTAAAATGCTCGCTTTTCATCGATATATATAAAAACCCATGACGCAGTATTTTATTTTATTTTTATTTTATTTATTGGGGAAAAGAAACAGTTACATGCTTAAAATAAGTATGAAATTCCTAAAATTACAATCGCAAACATGTAACCCACACCAATGTACACGTATGTATTAACAAAAGAATAATTGAAGCAAAGGACTGTGTTCCGAGTTCACAGATCTCTGTGATAGCTTTCCATAATGTAATTAAATTTAGTTACACTTAATTTAATTAGCAGTAGGTATTGATAGCGTACCTCCTCATGTCAAACATACTTATAAAAACTATACTAATGTTCCCATCCCACTGTTGGGACAAAAGCCTCTTCACTGTATAAGAGAGTGGGCTGTTATTATCGACCTTGCGGACCCAGTGCCGATTGGTAGATGTAACATGTTTTCAAACTTCTAGGACACTTGCAGGTTTCCTTGCGATGTTTTTGAGAGCAGTGGTGATGAAATAAATTACACAAAGTAGCCTGAATGAGTTCCGGCACACGACCTACTCGGACCCTAAGTCGGACCACTAGTCGAGTCGTTACCACAGGGCCAGGCTCCAAACTAAATAAACCGAGCCTATAACTTCCTCTCATTCTTAGTTGTTCTTCGTCATTATTATTATGAATTCTCTTAATCAGTAAGATTATTATATATTATATTTATTAGTTTATTATTTTAGCATGTATATGTATTTTATAAGTATTATATATATTATTATTCTCTTTATTCATTTCACTTACTTACTAATTTATATTTTTAAATATTTCTTAAAAAAAACACACATTAAAAAAAAACATTTAAAAATTATTATTATATTATATATAGTGTATTATTTCCGAAACAAAATTATTTTTAATTTTTTTTTTCTATTTGTTGTAAACCTACCACGATATAGTATTTTTAACCCTTAGGTTGACTGGTAGAGAATGCCTTGATGCATTAAGTCCGCCCATGTATTATGCGCTATTGTACATAAAGTTTAAATAAATAAATAAACTTCCCTAGATTCAAACTGTACACAGCTCTTGTAGCTCACGGTAAGACCACGTCTCAATAGCCAGGATGCGTCTTATCAGCCCACCTCTATTGGCAGAACTAACATGGCGGCCCAGCCAAGTAATTTAATATCTGCCGATATCATAGAACTTGAGTGTTTTGTAAACTCTCGAGTGGTCGGCGAGGGGCACTATTGTCTGGATTGAATTCCTTTAGTAGTTGTCATTAGATAATATTGTAATGGTGAAGATATATTTACTGTTTGGAGAGCGGGTTAAGTTTGTTTCGTGTAGTTATTTTGGTATGAAGTTTATTTAGTGTGCAGCACAAGTTCGACCTTAGGTTTAATTTTCTGCACTCATCTCTTCTCACACTCCTTCGTACGCGCAATATGGGTGTCACCGGAAAATTGCATAGGTACTCCGTAAGATTGTAAAATATTGCGTGAAATTGTAAACTATTTTTTCTAAATAAGACACGGATATATAGAAAACTATTGAATTTGGATGGGATTTATTGTATACAAAACGGTTTTTTCATAATATATCGAGATATTAATCTAATAAAGATTTATTACAATCTTACGGATTCTGCAATTTTCCGGTGACATGGGTAAAAGAAACACAGTTTTATCTTCACGTATTTATTACATAATTTGACGCTTTCATAGATATCTAGAATTTTAGACTGAATGGTGATTCGTATCATGGTTAGCAACAAAGAACAAAGGGCCCATAATCAAGTAACAAAATCATTAAAACCCGAATAAAATGAAATATGTTATTGTGGTTAACATGAAAAACCGTAGATGAAACCGCAAACTACTACAGAACATACAAAACAGCTTTTAAATTACACCAGCAGTGTTGAGTCGAAACCGCGGGAATATTTATTTGATGTTTTATAATTATGGGGAAAAGTTGATGCGGAAAATTGCACAAAATAGCTCATTTCAGCAATGGTTTGTTTATACCGAATTGTATTCAATAAGTACACACAGTAAACCGCACATCAGTGTGCAGTGGTAGCAAAACCAGTATAAGCCGACCTCGCGTTTTACTAAAAAGTCTTCACTATGTTAGGCCAGATCAAGGTCAGTGTTACCAACAATGTGCAATCTCATCATCTCGTCGGCTTCCAGTCAATCCAGATTCAGCTGAATACCAGTAATATACGTGGAGGGACTACCTAGCAGACCTTCACAATTCAGTAACTGGGTATCGCGGTACTTCTTGGCAAGACTGAAGTCAGATTGTCTGGCTTCTGACTATCCGTAACGACTGCCAAAAATCTACAAATAACAGCCGGGACCAACGGCTTAACGTGCTTTCTGAGGCACGGAGATTCTATTGTACCAGTATTTAATTATTTTTATGCCACTGTTTGACTCTTCCAGTAAATAGAATAAGGATGTTTCCTTCTAGATAATGGTTTAGTTAGCAATGTTTGGTAGTTAGTTAGTGGTTGACGTTATGATTTTGAATACAGGAAAATGTCGCTTGTAACTGAAGCTACATACTGTTAATAGGATTCTTAATATTCTTATTATCATCAAATGTTGACCTTCAAATCGTCGAAATGGCGCCCCTGAAACTGGCCTTCCATTTTGATCTCGTCTACCTTCTTGGCACCTGAAATTAACATTATTATGACGCTAAATTCGAGCCACATCTTTAGGGGGAAAGCCATACATAATATTCTGATATTTGATGTCAGAAAATGATGTGTGGGTTTCCCCATTAGTATAAGTTATTCAGAATTTTCTACCAAAACTAAAAGCCTGTACTTTCAGACATTTCTGACCATAACTCTTGAAAAGGCAATCAAGTACGAATACATACATAAACAGGTAAAATCATCTCAAGTCTTTTTTTGGCTTTACCGTAGTCGGGTAGAACACCGATACTCCAAATCCTATCATACAACTGCTAAACTAAATTCTCATACACGGACGACTTTCAGTAAATATCGGAAAGGAAATCGCCAAAACTATTTGTCGTTGGATCTGCATACTTGCCGCTTACGGAAGAGTTCGCAATTGATGGCCGCTGCCGCCGGCTACTTTTGACTTTGATAAGACATTGTTTGGCCACGCAAACAGCGACGTTTGCGATCGTATTTATTCGGTCTTGGCATGCAGTTTTTTGCACGCTATATTGCATTGCATTGAATGGAAAGTTTTACTATAGGTTGAGTTACCTACATAAATATTAATGGTCTTAAGTTTAGATTGTGAATTTTCATTGCGTACACTAATAATCAAAGTTGTTGAAAGGTCATAGAAATAGGGTCAATAGGGTATTTGACTAAAATCTAATTAGTCCGTCAGATAGATTTCAAAAAATGTTGGACACGTATTTTTTCTTTTGTCACGTAAACAAAAAATGAAGACGATACAGTACGTTGATAACTCGTGTGACGTCACTTACCAGTACACTTTTTTACTGGAAAGTGACGTTACAAGCCCCCACTCCTTATCTTTGATGCGTTTTTTCTTCGTAATTTTATAATGATTTGATAAAATAAAAAATACGTATCCAATATTTTCGATAATCTAACTGACGGACTCAACAGAATCGTATTTTTTTAACCCAGGCACCATCCCTATCATAAAGCAAGCAATAGCTAGGAATAAACCTGAGATCTTCAGTCAAGAATGCATTTGTTACTTGTAGGCAAGTGTGCTCCATCGTCGACTACATCATCGCTTGCCATCGGGTGGGATAGTGGTCATATTCGAGCCTATCAATATGATTTTTCAAAATATCTTTTCAAATATTTTGTTCGTCATTCACACAGCCTAAAAACCATTTAGCGACTGTCATTCCTCGCTCATTCTATAGCCCCATCATCCACTTTGGATGTTCACGTGATATACAGGCACAGCCCAGTTACAGCTACATTGCCGACGGCGTTTTTCAAATATTTACGACTGCGCGATACAATAGGGGTATGCTGGGGTACAGTCGGCATAATGGGGCAAGCCGGCCAATAGGCAAAGTCGGGTGAAGCGTGAAAACTTGATGGCGTTTCCAGCGTTTGTCAGCTGTACCTCGAAATTGGCGTTTAATAAAATATTTTGATGTTTATTTGAGTTCTGTTTTTGCCCGACTTCCCCCAGCAACGGTTGGTTTAATTTTTTCTGGTGACGTTGCCTTTTTTTTTTGGGGAATGTTGGGATTTTCCGTTATTTGCCTATACGAACCGAAGTGTTGGGTTTGTATAGGTAATGTTGCAGAAATTTAATATTTATTTATCGAGACCTTTCTTTGCTATTGAAATTGTTTTTTGTAACCGTTAATCTAAAAAGTAATCCATATCGAATGGCAGATTTGATTTGGATTCGATTTTGGTAAAACATATAAATTTAACAAAACATAACAAGAAGAACAAAATAAAAAGTGTTTCACTTTTTTTTCTTGTCTCTTATCTTCATAATGTCAATGACAAACATACCTGTTATTTGCATGGTTACTGTAATGCCGATTTTAGATGTTATTTTATTTGAGTTGTAAGTGACAGTGCTGTTGGTGTGCTTATTATAAATAAATAAATAAACGGTAGTTGCTTTCTTTCAATTTAAAAAATAATATCTTGGGACAACTCACACTCGGTCATCCGATCCCAAAGTAGGCAGAGCCTGTGCTATGACAACCAGACAACTGATAAACATACTTAATATATATCTAAATACATACATATTATAGACAAATTACACCCAGACACAGAACAAATGATCATGCTCATCGCACAAAGATTTGTTCTGGGTGGGAATCGAACCCACGACCTCCGGTTTAGCAGTCAGGGTCACTAACCACTCGACCAACAGGCCAATCTATCTATAAATATATCTTTCTTGTTAAGGAATTATAATTATAACATAACATCACGCCTGAAATCTCCAAAAGAGGTGTTTCTATAGTAAACAGTCGCATACAAGCAGTTGTCGCTAGAAATTTTAAGTCCCATATAAAAGGAGGCAAGAATCTTCAATTATAATTCCTATACTCTTCAAAGTATATGCTAATACTAGAAATTATTCATCGAATTCTAATGTCGCGTTAAACTGTGCATACCGTAACGATCGGCTGGCCTGTTTTAGATGTGATAATTGCGACGTGTTAGCGCTAAAGGCCGCGGTATCGCACTGGTGCTAATAACTACGACACGTTTGTAGGTATGTGTGTCTGTGAGCGCAGATATTTACTACTATGCTAGTTGTTAGCTGTAAATATAGGATATGTGTTGGTAGATGTATAGGTGACTATTAGATGGAAATACAATACGAAAACTTCATGACGTCCATGAAGTGTGCTTTACGCTGCGCTGTACATCACCTCCGCTGTT
>NDFZ01001054.1:0-12617 GCA_002192655.3 Mamestra configurata | reverse complement strand
AATCAAAATGAAAACCGAAAAGAAACTCATCTACCCACAAGTAATATGTTTGTTGTCAGAAAACCATTAGTTGCAGGCTCTAGAAGGACATATTGCTCCATTTGTCAAAGGATTGACAAATGGAGCAATATGTCCTTATTACACTAATATTTTATGTAGGAACATAAAATATTAGTGTAATAAGGAAACGGGTGCTAAAATAATGATAGACAATCAAACTATGACAAAACAACAAATATGGCATATAGAAATATTCTGAATGACAATCATCTGAACAAATATCACCATAGAAATCGCCTGTTAGCTGTTTTTTTATCGTAAAATTTGCTTTTGGTATTAATTTTTTTTTGTATGGGAAACATAAAATGACGCTCTAGGTACGGGAGAAAACCCGTTCCTTCAAATGCCTTCTGCTTTCCAGGGCCTCAGTAAAAATTCCGCAACCCAGGCAGGCACTAGCCCATTCAACAACAAACATTACAGGCGGGCTCCGTCAACTATGCTGATATCTCTTTGAGGCGCGCGTGGAACACAACGTGCCGTCCGTCGCCCCGATTCGGGTAAAGGCACACTGGTGCTTTGACACGATTGAATGACAGAGTCATTGTTGCACCAAACAATCAAAGTAAAGGTGAACAAAGAATATTATTTTACATTTATTTTATTATCATCGTTCAGCTTTGTCTGAACACAAACGTACTCGTAATAAATAAGTGTAACATATTCGCTACACTTGCGATAAATGCGACATAATGGTTTAAAAAAATTTATTACAGTGAAAACATGAAATTAAACTTTTTAGTCTAAACAACCAGCTGACACATTTTTAATTTTAACCCAGCTTTGTCATTGTATTTTTTTTTAAACTGAGCAACGTAGGAATTTCAGGTGAAAAACAATGCAGAAAATTGTTTGAAGGGATTGCTTTTATAAAAAAAATCTTGACCGGATAAGGCATGAAATATCGGAGTTTAGACTATGAGACGATTCATGATTCCTAGAAATTTAACCTAGCTCCGGCTCAAACGTTTATTTCATTTTATACAGAAAAAAGAGTAAAAAAATATAAATATGTACCATCACCATCGCTCTCAAAGTGTAAGTCACTTAATTGGTTAAAATAAAAATAAAAAGTGGTATCAAAAAGTGATATTAATTCTGAATTAGATTTTGGAGAATTTGGTTTTATGTAATTGTACGGCAACTTTGAATTGTGTTTAACTTCATGGTTAAGTAATAAGCTTGTATTTATTCAGTTAACATAACTAGTTATGAATATTTTGAACCAAAATAACTTTTTGTGAAGAACGCCTATCAAACTTCTTTGGGCAAAAAAAGTTTTAACTTTTTTTTTTTTGTAGAGTAGTTATAACTACTCTAACTCTTTATGGTATTTACTACTCTACAATCTGAAATTTAAATAATTAGTGCCAGGGCTGGATCGGATTTTGTACCATATCCTTTTACATAGTTTATGAAAACTGTAANATTTAAATAATTAGTGCCAGGGCTGGATCGGATTTTGTACCATATCCTTTTACATAGTTTATGAAAACTGTAATTTCTCAGAAACTCCAACAGCAAATTTTTCAGTGCAATTATTTATCACGTATTATTTTTTAACCATTGCTTGTCTTTTAGCACTTTTCCCTCCCTAAAATGTCTCTTGCCCTACTTTTGCCTTCATACATCGAGTTTCATATTAAATAGTTTTGCCTGCACTAAACCCGGAATAAGGCTTTGCGGGGAATTTGCCGGCTCAGTAAAGCAGGAATGGGAATAGGGGTAAATCCCTTGGCACTGCGTCGGACTAAAGTGCCGTTAACGCCATTGTTTACTTATTGAGTTTTGCTCGAGCTGGGTCCGTGGAAACCACTAATAATGCTTTGAAGGTGTGTATTTGTGGCTTTTGATTTTCCGTTTTGAGTCGGACTGTATTCATCAGTAGGTGAAGTCCGAAAAAAATACTCTATTTATTTAGAGATGAAAGAAAAAAAAAATATTTTAAAAAAATATTCATTCTCAATATCAGGGAAATAAAGTTTAAAAAAAATGTATTACCTGTTTTATCTTAAATTAAACTACTGCAGCTTTTTTAACCATGAAACTATCACCAATGTTAAGCTCGTATGTATTATTGTCCATACCTCTCTTATATCTTTGAGCAATACTTTTATACCAGGTATTTTTTAAATTAAAATGCCACATATGCATTTACAAGGTTAATACTTAAGTACGTTTTACACGTGTAAAATGGACAGTTACATACCCAAATTGTATTTCACCACAATCCACCGAGGATAATTTATAACAAATAAATCATCCAATTTGTAATAGTAGTAGGGAATCAATTGTATGCAAAAACCTTATTTAATGTATTTTAACAATACCATTGGACGGCTTAAATATCGGCTCAACAGTAAACTATTTATTTTATTTTACTAAACATAGCTTAGTGAATTAAGTAAAATTTTATATAATGTTGTTGATGTAACAGGCACGTCCAGTCTCCGTATCGCAACTGTGAAATTCTTAATTACTAAACCCAAAAATACTTTAAGTATATTGAGGGTCACATACACTCCCAACAATACACAATACAGTTTAATATAAAAATTCTTAACATAAGTATTTTTTTTACCTACAACAGATTATAAATTCCGGCAGTAAAACTAATTAACAGAATTATAAAATCTTGAGTCCCTACTCAAGATTGTCTCCTGATTTATCCCCTAATCAATAGCTGTTTGTTCTCTGACCTAAGTGAAAATTCTAGTGCCCGCCACTCAGGCTTAGGAGTAAAATAACGTGACTTATGTGTGATGTACAGAGATCGGAATAGGTAGACTATATTTACCTAATGTTCGCGGAAGTAAGTAACACAGAGTTGTTAATACCTCCTCTAAAATCCCGGAATCATAAACATGACGATTGTATCCTGGGATTTAAGAAATTGCAAATTACTTATTACGCTTTTGATACATTTGAACAAAACTAAAACTGTTAAATTAAATAGGTAGCTTTGTTTTCGCACAACTCTTTCTTCTTTTGATTTTTCAAATCAATCATTTATAACTATAATCAAAGTCCATTTCATGTTTTTATAATACCGGGTTTTAATTGTCCTAATTCCATTTGATTCCGGGATTTTACAGGAGGTTTTATCAACTCTATGTTACTTACTTCCACGAACATTAGGTAAATATAGTCTACCTATTCCGATCTCTGGTGATGAAGGCTACAAGAAAGCAAAGGGATTTCTTTTATGTTTTCACGGGAAATAAAGTTATGAAAAGTTATGTGAATCGTATTTTAGTGACCCATTAATGAACTATGCAAGAACTGGTTTACAGCTTGTTTTTGCAAGATCATTCCCATGTTAAACTTGGCATCAAATTCTATTGTTAAATATTTATTACATAGTTATGTATGTATGTATTTGTTCGTCTATGTAACTGTAGGGATTTGGTATGCCCTTAGCTTTGATTGTAAATGTATGTTTACGTCTTGAAACAAGAAATCTTCGAATTTTTGAAAGAACATTATTTCGAAGAAACCCGTTTATAGCTGACATTTATAAAAGAAAGTCTGACAATAAAGGTAGGCACCTACTTGTTTTCTTAGAATATTACCTCATATACCTCTAAAACAGCGATGTTTATTTAGGAAAAGTAAATGCTTTTATGCCACGCCTACCTATCGGTACAATTAGGAAAAACTTAGAGGGCCAAAGGCTTTATATAGAAAGTTGCTATTGTAAAAATATGTTTATGTTGGATTAATAATTGGTATCGAATTGTCACGTGGTCACTCCAATATTTTTTGACCTATGAGAATCGCTTTCTTGACCCTAGGTATCAGAAAATATTGGAAATGAGTAGCCACCTGGTCGATTCTGTAAACTGGCGAAGTGAAGGCGTGAAGTGATCACGAGGTGAGCTGTCAATCCTTATTATCAAGATGTCACGTGATCACGAATTGAGCTGTTATTCCATCTTGATTATATGGATTGACAGCTCACCTCGTGATCACTTCACCCAAGTCTTCACTTCGTCATGTTTACAGAAACGACCGGTAGATAAATAGGCGCAGCAAGATTAGTCATGCTTAAGTAGTAAAGGTTGAAGGGTGAAGCTCAAATAGTGATAAATATAGTAATATAAATATATAAGCTTTGCCATGTATTTCAGAATTTTATGAAGAAATTACGAGCTTTATTTAACGTTCAGGATTTGTAACGACCGTATTAAGAAAGTCTAAAAATGGTTTGAAGAGTTAATCACCTTGTTATACGTTCCAACATCATTATATTTTAAATTAAAATCGACAACAGTCATTAATCAAAATAAACTTTTTGAAAACGTGACGGTACATTCTAAACTTGATTCAATTAATCTATTCACCATCAACGTGATAGTAATAGCCGAAGATAAATAATTTTTGCGAAGTGTCTAGACCTAGATTTTTAGGTTCAGCTCGATATTGATAAACCAGCGTCAGGCAACTACTAGTTGTTTGGCGTTTTGCTGAACTGGACCTATTTGGTGCAGTCGTAGGTCACACGATGATATTGTAATTAAGTTTCGTTTTATTTTTACCAATATTGTGTGTACCAATGTGTGCCAAATAAACTAGTTTTCTTTCTTTTCTTTTTTCTTTGTTTTGATAGGTTTCTCGCACTTTTTGCACTCTTGGTAAAGTGGTCGTGATCAGCCGGTTGATTCTATTAAGATGTCGAAGTGAAGGCTTGGGTAAAGTGATCACGAAAACAGCTATCATTCCATCTTGATTACATGGATTGACAGCTCACTTCGTGATCACTTCACCCAAGCCTTCACTTCGACATGTTTACAGAATCAGAATCAGAATCAGAATCAGAATCAGAATGCTTTATTTGTCGATAATCGACCGGCAGATATGCTCACTACAATGATTTTAGTCTCATTTTGGTCCTAGCATGAATAATCCCGCCAGTGACAATGGAGGAGCGTCGGAACAAAAACCGATAAATCACATTTTGTCATTTTTTTTTTATGATGCCAATTGGTTGTTCTCGTACATATCTTGCTCTATGGTTAATGTAACCCGGTCAAAAACTGATAAATCCGCTCTAAATTCGTCCGCAAAATACACGGATCTGAACATAAACCGATAAATACATCAATCGTACGATCAATCGAGCGATAATGATCGGAACAGATACCGATAAATCTCTAACATTTTTTTATCAAAAACTGATATATCCAGTTGGTTTGGTCAATAACCGATATATCCATTTTCATTTTTTTTATAACTCAACAGGTACCACAGTCACGAATACAGTATTTAGGTTTCCAAACAGTGATGCTAACACCAATAAATTGATAGATTTTGTTTAACTCTAAATTAGAAAACCATGAACTTGGCCATATTTTTACACTTTTTCACAAAAAACAACAATGTGATTTATCGGTTTTTGTTCCGACGCTCCTCAATTATAAAGACAGTGAGCCAGAAAAAACTGTGACTCCATTTTCAATTGTAAAATATGTAAGTTTCGTAAGTCGTTGATAGGCTAAAATAAATAAAGCTGTCATAAAAATTACATAAAGCCATTTGACGATATTATACAATGTAGAGAAATCGATACAACAATAAATGAAAACACTGTCAGTGCTAGTGTTTTGATTTATTGTCGTATCGTCTTCTCTACCTTTTATATTCGGTTTTATTCACGACGCTTTAACGCCATCAGTAAAAAAATGTGATATTACTCGTATTTTTTGATGTTAATATGTACCTTACATCATAAATAGCTTGTGATCGAATAAGCGTCTGATATGCCAAGAATATTTTTCTCGAAAAGACGAAAAGATTGCCTTAAGAGCAATTTGTATCACGTATCAACGACGGATTATTGTAAAAATCCAGGCTCAAATGCTAAAATATTAAATGAGACGCGTTTACTCTTTAAGATGGAGTTTTAAAAATATACCCGCTTTGAAGAAGCTTAGGTACTGATAATAATATAATGATTTTTTGACAAAGGATTGTTCTTATTTGGAGCGAAAGGACTAATTATTTACGAATGAATACCATCCAACAATTTAACTTCTCCATTGACATCAACAATCAAATAAAGGAAAATAAGCTTCACTCAACTTATGAAATGCTAGTTAGGTCAAAATAATTCAAATAGTATAAAATGCTTCTTATGTTGGTACCAATTAAATCGAACCAACAACGATGGATTAGTAAATAAATTGTTAGCTCCTGGAAATTACGCGGGTATATAAATACATATTTTATAGAATATTGATTTGTGAAACCAACCCAATTGTTATGCTTAGTTACGAGTAGTAGCAATTATATTTTGATAGAATTACTTATATTTACAGATATAGATTGATACGGATAGTTTGGGAATAGCTTTCACTGTTTTTTGCGCTCCACGCATTTGTTACGTTGCACGTGTTTTGTGTACTATGATATCTATTACATAAAAGCGTTTGTTTCGTACAAACTTTCAAGTCCTTATTCTTGGATATGAATGAACTGATTTATTGATACTTGGTATGCATACGCTAAATATCCAGGTCTAAATGTTTAGTTGAGAACTTTTCGAAAAAGAGTTCAGAGGGAGATGAGAGTGAGCGATTTTGAGTTTTCTATAGAATCAGAAATCACTCTATTTTTGACCCTTAACTCTGACTGCGTCTGTGTTTCCGAACGCATACAACTCTAATCTCTTCAAAATTGGAGTGAACAGGCTTCTTCTGGGCAAGCTTGCTCCATCGTCGACTTTGTCTCTGTCATCTATGACCTAGACTAGAGTCAAGAGCAAAGACATATCGAATTANTCAAAATTGGAGTGAACAGGCTTCTTCTGGGCAAGCTTGCTCCATCGTCGACTTTGTCTCTGTCAATAGATGACAGAGACAAAGTCGACGATGGAGCAAGCTTGACCTAGACTAGAGTCAAGGGCAAAGACATATCGAATTAAAAAAGAATCGCTCGACCACTGCACCAACCGTGCTGTCAAATCAATTGAAATTCAAAACTGAAGCTGTTTGGTTACAATGCATTGTAATAAAAAATCAAAGGAGTCTATATATTTAAACCTAAGAATAATCTTTTAAACCTTTGCAAAGTGCTCTAGCACTCCCAAGAGAAATTAGTTCGTGTTACTTGAAAATAGACTGAATGAAAGGCGTATTAAATTAATGTATAGGTACTGACACTAATAGCAATTAAGATTTTATTGTGCCTATTAAATAGACGTGGCGACGTTATAAAAAGGTTTTTTTTTTAAATTTTATTAGTATTACAATGGAAACAAATGGTTTTCTGAAAAAAGAAAACTATTAGTTAAGAGCTTTTGCTACGATCTTGATTAAATTAATATTAAAGATAGTAAATACTGACTTCATCGGGTTTTTAATATAGTGCCAAAATATTTTTAACACTACGACGTCTGGGTAAAAATCTACTTGCTATTTTAAATAAATTCAATTCAATTTATTAGAAATACTAGCTATCACTCGCGGCTTCGCCCGCGTATAATTGGTACATTCCACTTTTTTTTCATTATGTTTTATGTATTTTGATGTAAAGTTTTGTAAAAATCCATTCAGTCGTTTTTGCGTGAAAAAGCTGTGCTCACTAATTTTCACGTTTTTGCAAATGATATAATTAATTAATAAGTTAGAAATCATCATATCAGCCGAAAGATGGCCACACACAGGCCTCCCCCAAGGGGGGGGGGGTAGTGTAGCTTTTGTAATGCACAGAGAATGCTGCCGCCCATTCTCTGGTGAGTCCCCTCTTAAGAGCCACCCAGGAGAAGTGATGGGATGGGGATGAGGGGATAGGATGGATGTCAGAAGTACNCCCCTCTTAAGAGCCACCCAGGAGAAGTGATGGGATGGGGATGAGGGGATAGGATGGATGTCAGATGTGGATGTGATTATTAGATATTAATTAGTCAATGAACGTCATTTTGATATCACTCATCCTCTATTGAGGTCAAGATACTCGGTTTTGGTTCATTGCCATATCACATACAAACCTCATGATAAAGACATTAATATTTAATAACATAATTATATAACATAACAGCACCATTATAACTTCCCCAAATTATAGTCCAACGGCAAGCGAATGTCTCCTTATTAATATTAAAACCTACTAGCCCCAGGCTGTTGCTAGTCAACTATTTAATTTTATCCCGTAGCAACCATTTAAAGGTACTACCAAATTATACTCTCAAAGGGTCTCCCATCGTTCTATTTTAAGCGTTCCACTGAGCGAAAGGTTTCAACCGCCACATTAAGTGATATTCGATTCTTCTTCCTACCAAATTTTAATAAGGTTCAAACAAATCTGAACAAAGCTTGTGAATCATTGATGAAGACGTTTTAGGTTGATATCAAATGCTCGATATCCCTTACTGATCGTTTTCAGATAATTTAACGTTCTTGCGGCTGTTTGATTTGTAGTGGAAGAGTTTATGAATTCAATAAAACATTTTTAGTGTTTTCAAACGACCTCTATAGCAGGGCGGGTTGTCTAAATTAGATAGAATTGGCACTGCAGATTGGAAGCTTTTGATAAGAAATTGTCTCTTTCTGGACACAAAAATCTTTGTTTTAATTTGGTAAACGAACTTTTTTTTCTTGAGTGAAGTAAATTTTCCTAGTATCCTTAGACCAGAGGATCACTTTTCATCAAAAATTGGCACGCACGAATAATTATATTATATAACAATTATATTAGAAAGTAAAGTTATGACGGTCGGATTTGGTCTTCTTCGCCTATTTTACTTAGGAATGGTTTTTCGAGTAGTTGAGTGTAGTGTTGAGTTTTATTTTGTCTGTTTTTAGCTTTGCCCTACTTAATTATATAACTAATTATCTTATTTTCTATAAAAAAGTGACTAACAGTGTGAATCAAGTACCTAATTATAATTCTTATTAAGTTGTACGAGGGTACAAACAAAATATTCGTAATCTTGATACCGAAACATAATAAAAGGTCCCATTTAATCGTTACAGAGGCAGTGAACAAAAAATACAACATTTATTACGCACCAGGAAACCAATATCAACACCCAAATAAACGGCTGTAGTGGGGTTCGCTGCCCAACAAACACAATACTAAAACGAGTTACATAAAACACTTGCGAGATTCAATTTACCTAGAGCCCCGAATCTCGAGGCGTTTCACCGTCAATATAAGTCGGGTTCCATACAACTTTAGTGCCAGTAAAGACGGACAATAATGATTCTGGTTGCCAGATTGATGCGCGGAATTGAAAAATGAGAAATTCGCAATCTTGGTTTCCGAAGTGGTTAAAATTTTTGGGCACGTTCATATGCATTTTCCGACCAATTTTCAGTAAATAATAGTTTTAATTAATAGTTATTTTTTACCATTGCTCACGCTTAATATTGATTGAAAAGCGCACACTAACAAAATTTGATCCCTCAACTCATTTTTTATCCGTAGTTACCCATTGTAACTACGGATAAAAAATCTCGCTTTTAGTGAATTCTGTAACTTATTAAATTGTAACATCACAATTGTAAAAAAAATAGTTTGTAGACATCATATCATTTTGAAAACTATAGTAACAGAAACGGACAGAAACCCTTTCTGTTACTACAAACTCCAATTATTTGTTACTGCATGTTTTGACTTCAAGCATATGCTCACCAGAGAATGGGCGGCAGCATTCTCTGTACATTGCAACAGCTACACTGCGACCCGCCTGCCAAGCGTGGCGATTATGGCCCCCCATACACTTGGGGGAGGCCTATGTCAAGCAGTGGACGTCTTTCGGCTGATATGATGATGATTTGGTTAGAAACTTTTCTGAGTGAAAAATACAATGTTAGCACGTAAGAATCGAGGAATACTATACTTATTCTGCACTCAGAGGCAGACAACTCCTTAACGAACAAAAAAAAAACAGAAAGCTTAATTGTCATACATATATTTGTCTCAAAGCACTTTTCTGTCTTGGTTTTTACATAATTTAGTGGATTTTAACAGGGTTTACATTAAACTGAATTTATTTGCGTAGGTGTCGTCCAAAAACAAAACCACAATATTACGTTCTTTACGTAATATTGTGGTTTTGTTTTTGGATAACACCAACGCAAATAAATTCGATTTAAAAGCGAATTCAAAAAAAAATAGTTATGCCTTTTAAATCGATACGTATTAGGTACTTTATTATTTTGAAAGATTATATTTATTATTTATTTATTTATTATATAATTTATTGTACACCTCATAATAAGAACAGGACAATCATACATAAAATAAGTGCACAATGGGCGGTCTTATCGCACAAGGCAATCTCTTCCAGACAACCTTTGGATGGATTGAACGAAGGGATAGTTATTATTTTTCTATGGGCCTTTTTTTGCCTGACAATAAAATAATAATAAGAATTATTATTATTTACCAATATATTACTAACATAGCTCTGTATAATATGTACGAAATATCAATCTTTTTTGGTTCGTATTTAACCCAAACTCTCATTCTCATGGTCTAAAATAAATTAATGTCGTAGAGATAAAGTTTTTCAGGAGTGAAATTTAGGTACTTGTGTCACACCCACATCATGACTTTTTTGTGGATTTTCAGCCAAGTGATCATATTTGTGTTATGTAAAGCAACGTCTGGTAAAAACGATTTTGCCACAGATGTTGTCGTAACAAAAATAACTATGGTAGTTACCCTCGAGCAAACGATTAAATCTACTCTTTTCTACGTGGAGAATATAGAAATAAAAATATAATTACAAAAGACGAAATGTGAAGACTTCAGGCAAACAAGAGGCGAAGAATTATTATTAATAAAGCTTAATAAAAAGCAGAAAAATAAAGTTGTAAGAAATTAATGGATGCCTTACCCTTTAAAGGGTAAGGTACCTAACGAAAAAGGTTTTTGGGCATGTTGAATTAGACCCAGAAAGTGATTACAGTATTTAGTAGATAATTCGCAGATTTTTTTACGAATTAATTCACTAAAGTAATTTTTGGAGTTTACTCCTTAAGAAACGATTATCATATTTAGCCCGCGGTGTGAAAATTTAATGTGGAGTAAAATCGAGCGTTGACTAAAAGTGAGGCGTTACGTTCCTTTGCACAACGTACTTTGCGCAACTTTCACTTCGGGATTATATGTGTTTATATACAAAGTATACTCAGCTTATTTAAGATGCTTTCATTTACCTTCTTTTTGCATAACCTTCACAATAATAGTTCTTAAGGACACACTTTTTATGATAAGTAGCTTCTTGCTCGGCTGCTTCAAAAGGGTGGGGTTCCAATAATTCCAATTATTAGATAATTTTAAAGTTAAAATAAGGCCAATTAGCCAATACGAAAACTTTCAAAACATTTTAAGGAAGCCATTTGAAGATTTTTTTAGGGCAAAATAATTATTTTACCTACCATTAAAATGCGTTTATGTTTTTATAATATTTCTGGTACTACTCATTTAGGAACATTTTGGAATGAAGTGTTTTGCAGTTTTGTATCACTTTTATTAAAATTATCCATTTTGCTTAGACATTATGAATTACTAGAGGATTAAGCGGACTTCCATAATGACACTTATTTATCCGAAGTGCCCTAATAAAAAAATAACTGGTAAACCGGCTTAAGGAAAAAATAATATTACGTAATGACCAAAGACACCTGTGTAACATCGTTAGGACAAAGCATAGGATATAAAAAAAGGAAATTGCGCGTGTTTCTATACGGGTAAAAACAAGGGCCATCCCCGGCCACCGTAGGCGCGGGCCTGTGAACGGCGAGCGTTGGGTGGCTCGCTGTCCGATCACCACCAGGCCCAGGTCAATGGCACGTTGTGTCACGCGCACCTCAAAGAGATGTCAGCATAGAAGACGAGGCCTGCTAGGGCCAGAGCCTGCCAGGGTTGCGGAATTAGTTCGAAAGAGTCACCGCGGCCCTAGAACGCAAAGGACTTTAGAAGGAACACGGATGGGTTTTAGTCAGTAAGAGTCTGACACACCCTTCCGCTCCACCCAGAGCGTCATTTGATGATTTCCAATCCTTAAAAAAAAAGGGGTTGAGAACAAAGTCGTGCACGTACATTTAAGTGAATTTTGACCTTCTGTTTTAATCGGTATTCATAGCAAGTTCCTATATCGTAAACGTTACGTTAGTGTTACCCTTAATCTTTTGGAACGGCGGACTTTGCTTGCAATTACCTAAAGATTGTTAATGAGGAAAACTCAACGCTTGAAGGTGTCAATGATAGAAATAATCTTACCACGTCAGACGAAATATTTGTGTGTTATCTTTTGAGGACTATCTTCGCACTTGTGATTGTGAAAACTTTACTACATATTTGTAAGGAAAGAATAAAGTAGGAAATAAGACTGACGAGAGCGTCGCCGACTATCCAAGCTTTTATTGCATCTCTATGACTAATTTTAAGTATATCAATAACAGGCACTTTTGAATTATCAAGATCTGTCACATTCGCCGACTCTATCTCCAGCGCGGCAGTTGCACATTCCAAAGTGTAGATCCTATGGAAAAGAACGTGCAAGTATGGTATGGACCCTCTTTTAAATCAGTGTTTACAAAATAATG
>NDFZ01001053.1:0-12610 GCA_002192655.3 Mamestra configurata | reverse complement strand
TTTTTTTTATTATTTCATATACTAAAAGGGAATCTCTACATTTTCCTGAATTATCCGATAATTACGTTAACAAGTCGATGCAATAAGAAAAATCTTTCTAACTCCCCGTTACTACAACTAATAGAAAAGGTTGCTTATATTGTCACTAGGGGATCTTTATACCAACTGTTGCAAAGTGAGGGTTGTTTCAAACGGTTTTAAACGTATTAAAAGTTTTCATTGGATGTAAAGTGCCAGTATTATTTTTGAATAGGTACTTCTAAAGTTTAAGTACTTATTAAAATTGGTCAGTTCAAACGAACGGTCGATAAATTGTCGGTTCAATAATACTTAGAACTAAGGACACAATTAAAATAATAATTTAATAAATAATTTTAAACTTCAATTGTTCTTTAACGATTCTTAATTACAAAACTATGGCCAAGTTTCTGAAAAGAAAATTATGGCAAAATTAATTTGACATAATGTCAAACGCGTTTTAGTGGTTAGTTGAATGAATTTTCAACACCAATCGCATAACTTGGCTTGCGCTTAATTTGTGACACATCGATAATTTCTTTTTAGAAACCTGGGGTAAAACTCCAAAGTTCGTAAATAATAAATGAATAGTACTCACGTGAAAAGCGCCTCGTATCAGCGGCCCAGCTTGGCCCACATATAGCGTAGAGGCAGAATCAAAGACCAATTCCATCGGGTTCCGCTTCACGACAACCGTATCAAACTCATGACAATTCAAGAACAGAGTCACATTCTCAGTCGTAACCCTCAACGCGAACCTACTCCACTTTTTCGCAAATGACGGAACCACGAAAGACGCAATGGTCTGCGATAACGCGTAGATATTGGCATCAGTATACAGTAGAGATATATTTGTTAATCCAGGTCCAGAAGGGATTAATTGGACCCCCAATTGCACCACAGTTTCTAGAGGGTTGACAACTGAGAATAGGAATCCGCCATCTTTGTTTGCCGGTCTGACAGTTGCTGTGATAGAGTATTCTGCATAGAGTTTCTCTGGCATGAACAGTCGGTATGGGGATTTGATGTCTGATCCCGGCATGAGACCGTATGCGGGGAACCCATCGAGTCCTTCGTCGAAGTACTGGGTTTTTGGATTGCTGAATGGAACTCCAATTGCGTGTAGTAAGTCGTATTCGGGGATATCTGGAAAAATAAAAATGTTATGTTAAAAATCATAGAAAAATAGAAAATTCGACCGCCATTGCTGGCTACACTTTGACTTCAGGCTAGACAGCTATGTAGGATTTTTTATTAGAATTTAAGAGGCCAGCTTACTCTGGTTATGTGCGGCCTATTGTAAAAAAACGATTTTGCCGATAGGATACTTAACACTTAAACTCATGCAATCGTGTTTTAGATTCCTGTTGTATAATGAAAATATAATAAAAAAAATAATGAATTATGAATATCTATCCGATAAAACACTCCTCATAGTGGATACAACTCAATATTCTTTTCAGATTCAGTGTCTATGTGTCTTAATTAAAAAAACCTATGCGAGAACATATCTATCTACGACAGACACAAGCACAAGGTACACTTTCTAGGAATAAAATAAAAAGAAAGTGCTCACATTCAGAAACTAAACCCCTGAACCATTAAACGTTACTCTAGCAACATTAAAAAGCTTTTTGAAATTAGAACTCAATAATGACTTTCAAATAAAACCACCATAGCTGTTCCATTTTCTTTAAAAAATAAAATACCTATTCTCCTGTTTAATTCAACTGGCGGTTCAGGAAAATGCAACTTGGTAAGTAGACACTCGGTCTAAGTGGTATTATCGTGGTTCTCTCTGGCTATAAACGTTATCCGGGCAACATTTAAAAAGTCTACGGTAAATGTCTTGAATAAGAAACTAGCTTCTAGGTTTAAAAATTGTATTAGTAGGGTGTCGATCGATAAACGGGTATCCTTTAATGTGGGGCTATTTTTAGTAGCAGAAAGACAGAGAAAAAAGAAAGAGAAAGAGAGAGGTGAAGTTTGTAGACAGTTATTATAATATGCGTTGGAAGTGATATCTTTGAAATACTTTTTGGCATTCCCTTTTGAAAATGAGCGTGAAAATGTACTGCTGCAGACTCGTCTTAAATTGTCGACTGCCTGTGGCTTTTAAAGAAAACACATAATAGTTCATGTGCTTATCCAGGTTATCGTCCATCCATATACTACTACTATGGCAAAAAAATGTGATGTACGAAGGTGCTGCAATGTATGTACATATAATAAATATAGATCAATGTCAATCTTTAAAAAACACCTAAAATTACATATTTTTAATAAAGAAAGCGCACCTTAGTACATACCACTTCCAGTTTTAAGTGCATGTAATTTTTAANGAAAGCGCACCTTAGTACATACCACTTCCAGTTTTAAGTGCATGTAATTTTTAAAATTTCTCATGTAAGTGAAGTAATTTTTATGGGAATAGAGATATCTCAAACCTCCATATGTCAAGTTTCATACGGATTCAGCCGTTAACAAACAGACAGACAGAGTGAAATTCGCATTTAAAATATTAGTATAGAAGTATGGATGGATGAGTCCAGCATGCACCTTTGACGTAGATACAACGTGTAACAGAATAAACGCAATACCCCTAAAGGGGTCATTGTCTCATAATTATGAACAACTTTCACTATGGGACCAAACCCGAAATCGAAAAAAAAAAAANATGCACCTTTGACGTAGATACAACGTGTAACAGAATAAACGCAATACCCCTAAAGGGGTCATTGTACTCATAATTATGAACAACTTTCACTATGGGACCAAACCCGAAATCGAAAAAAAAATTCAGCTGTTCAGTACATTTACATCATAATGATGAGTACAATGACCCCTTAAAAGGTATTGCGTTTATTCTTTAACAAGTTGTATATCCACCCTGAGTTCAAATTGCTCATTACGGAGATTTCCTCTTAAATAAAAATAAAGCGTCTGAAAGGTCAGATTTCAAAAAAAAAAAATTTTTACTTGTCGTCTGTCTCCTAACCTTTGCCAGTATTTCTCTATCTTTATCAAAAATGATGTTTATTTTAACAACACAAAAGATCTAAAAAGGTCAAACGTTTTTCACTGTTTTATTTTCAGGGAACCTATTAGTGTTTATTTTGTCACAAAGAAAGAGGACACGTCGTTTCCTTTACTTTGTTTTAGTATACTAGACATAAGTGACTCAGTGTGAGTAGTTCGTCTTGAAATAAATCGCAATTAATTGCGCGCGGAAAATGGAGTCACATCTTCTCGAGATATAAACAGAAATTGCCAATAAACCCGTTAGTTCTGTAATATATTTGTTGAATGAGTATATTGGTCTGACTATTTAGCAATTTGACTTAGGTATTGAGACTTTAACCCAAGCTTTTTCCGGCAAGCAGGTTCAAGAGGCACAGTATTCCCAGCATTATCATCATCATCTGCCTAGCCTTTTCCCATCTATATTGGGGTCGGCTTCCAGTCAAACAAGATTCAGCTGAATACCAATACTTTACATGTAGCGGCTGCCTACCAGACCTCCACAACCCATTAACTGGGTAACACGGTAGTTCTTGGCAAGACTGGAGTCAGATTTACTGGCCTCTGACAATCCATAACAACTGCCTAAGATCTACAAATGACAGCCGGGACCAACGGCTTAAAGTGCTTTCCGAGGCACGGACGAAACTCGGTATCTTGTTTTTTTTTTTTTTTTAAGGATGGGAAATCATCAAATGACTTCTTCCGCTCTGGGTGGAGCGGAAGGGCGTGTCAGACTCTTACTGACTAAAACCCATCCGTGTTCCTTCTTAAGCCCTTTGCGTTCCAGGGCCGCGGTGACTCTTTCGAACAAATTCCGCAACCCTGGCAGGCTCTGGCCCTAGCGGGCCCCGTCTTCTCTGCTGACATCTATTTGAGGCGCGCATGAAACACAACGCGCCATCGACCCGGGCCTGGTGGTGATCGGACAGCGAGCCACCCAACGCTCGCCGTCCGCAGGCCCGCGCCTACGGTGGCCGGGGATCGCCCTGCGACTCCCGACGCCCGGGGCGTCTTCTCCTGTAGCGGCGGTTGGGGCGAAGGCCTTGCCTTTCCCTCGCGCGGCCCGCCTCCTCCTTCGCTAGCATTACTGCTTCGCAGAAGGAGGTGACCGCTTCCCAAGCCTCCTCGCTCCGGACCATGGATTCAACCAGGGCCGGACGCGAGAGGTCGCCGCCGCCGATCGCCTCGATGAGGACACGGTGGTTCTCCGCCCAGGCAGGGCAGACCTCCACCGTATGCTCCACCGTGTCCTCCAGGCGATCCTCACAGTGCTGACACCCGGGCGTGTCCTCCCGCTTAATCCGAAACAGGTACCTCCCGAAACAGCCGTGTCCGGTAAGTACCTGCGTCAGGCGGAAGATGAAAACGCCGTGGCGCCTCTCCAGCCACTCCTCGAAGGCCTTACCGCCGCAATCGTGGAGTGCCCAAAACTCGGTATCTTAAGATGGTCACTCATCCACAGACCAACTTTGGCAAGCGTTGCTTAACCTTAAAGATCGACCAGTGCGGCTGTTATTCTTTAGCCACGAGCTCCTTTCACAAAGTTCCCAGCATTGAGCGAAATGTGAATGATGATTGATTTGACTGACAGGCAGACGGACGGGCGGACGATCAAATGATCCTATACCTAAGGGTTTCCGTTTTTTTTTGTTGTGTTACCGAACCCTAAAAAGGTGACAAAGCAATGTACATCGAAAAATGCGCTTGCATTGCTGTGAATAAAAGTGAATAAACTCAACCTAATGAATCAACAAAGTTTGTACTGCCAAGCCTTGCAAGGGAAATAATGAAGCCCTTACGAACGCGGACCTAAATAATTCAAATGCTTCTGCAAACGGAGCCGTAGTGTTCTTCATGCATGCGAAATATTTTCCGGAATTTTCAAGTCCACTTCACAGAACTGAGAACAACGAAATATTTGTATACACACTTGTAGCAAGACATAGCGGGAATACTTTGGCTGGCTTTATGGTTAACATGATAAGTAACCGCTGCTCTTATGTCACTGTTGGCGGTTTCTCGTGGTTTAAGCGTGGCTAGTGTCTACTGTTCTACAATATTTATGGGTTCCGAGTGGTTCTAGCAAAGTTAGAAACAGTTCATATTTATTTTGGTTCTAGCAAGGTTAGAAACAGTTGATATAAATTTTGTAGGTTCTGTGTGGGTATGTTTTAGACACAACTAAACATCAGTATTTGACGCGGGTCTGAGATTATGTGCCCTTTTTATAAAAACAGTAGATGACCATTATGAAGACTTCCTTCATCCTTTCTTAAATTGATTTGATTATAAAAAAATGTAAATAAAGAAAGCAATAATATATGAATCCTGTTCAGGCGAAACAAACAAAACAAAATCTGTCAAGCCATTTATGAGTTTTTGCGGTGCGATAGATAGATTCCTACAATTATGATTAGTATAAAACATAGATAAGGAGAGCTTGTAAAGAGTGTTGAGAACCAACGACCACGATGATGAAAATAATGTGTGAAATCACAACTGCAGATACCCTGACCGACATTAAAAAGGCTATCATCGAAATTACAAAGAATTTAACGTACAAGAAGAGCCCAGCAACAAACGGTACGATTAATGAGTCGCAAATGCATGGCTATGCACGTAACTCGCATACATAGGTCCATATATTTGCATGCCTTTAGCCGCTTCCCGCCGCTCCTGCACTATATTCTCTAGGGAAGCAAACCTTGTACCCTGCATGCACTCGTTATATTAGGTCGCTAGTTTGAGACTTGGTTACATTGATTTAGAACTCCCATGGGTCAGCTGTTATAGCGTCATTGGGTAGAGGACGGAGCTGGGGGAAATCGGGCGAGTCAAGACGTTTGAAAAGTGGTTTAGTGATTGCAGTATGCTGTTGTAGATGGCAATAATATAATGTCAGGATCTGTTGTGAATTGTGACCAGAAGGGTTCCCAAGGTAAAGACGCAAAAGGATCAAATTAAGTAATATGTTGCACTAAAATTCGTAGACAGGTGCTTGATTACCAAGAATTCCAACCATTGTGTTAGGGTTCAGCAGACAAGCTTTTTGAAATGATAACTTCTTATGGGAGGGTAAACCGCTTCGTAACGTAACGCGTTACGACGCCAGTCTGTCTGGCTTCCCTTTCTCTCATGCATACGGCAGCGGTAGGCAGGCTCTTCCTTTCTCACTCTAACCCACAGCGCTAGTCGTATTTCGGACAGACGCTTCCCATTTTAAATAGTTGAACTTAGATTAGTTTAAGTTATCACTTCTGTCGGGCATCCCGAGACGCGCACGTTTTTTTTTAAAGCATGGGAAATCAACAAATGACTCTCTCAACAGTGTCAGACTCTTGCCGACTAAAACTCATCCATGTTCCTCCTAATGCCTTTTGCGTTTCAGGGCCGCGGTAACTCTTTCGAATAAATTCTGCAACTCCCGGCAGACGCTGGCCCTAGCGGACCCCGTATACTATGCTGACATCTCTTTGAGGCGCGCGTGAAACACAACGTCGCGTCGACCCAGGCTTGGTTCTGGGCCCGCGCTTACAATGGCCGGAAATCGCCCTGCGACTCCCGACGCCCGGGGCGTCTTTTTCTGTTGCGACGGCTGGAGTGAGGTTTGCCGCTCTTCCATGCGGCCCACCTTCTCCTTCGTTAGTATTACTGCTTTTCAGCAGACAAGCTTGGTGCATTAAATGACGCGAAATATGTTCTGTGACCTTTTATTTTTTTAATCCTAGTTCCAATATGTGACGGTAATAAAAGGAGCCTCTATTCTTGAAACTGAAAATTCTCAGTCAAGGTCAAACGTAAGAAGCTTATTCAGTCGTATTGTGTTCAGTAAATGCTTGCTTCCATTTTCTCGTCTGCTAGAAACTACAGTTAGCTTCCAATACACTTTTTCACTTAATTTCCTGAACAACTCCAAGGTAATGCTGCGAGTGTTGAAGATACTTTGTAGAATACTTTCGATTTCTATTAGAGATAGCATTACTTGATGAAATAACGTAAGTATTTTCTATTTCAGTTCGATTCAGACACTACTGGGACTAGACTGTGTAGTGAAAGGAAAAACCTGTCTGAAATCTTTAAAGGAACTAGGCGACCGTGAAGAACTAAGTTTGTTCCTATTCTGTAGCAGAAGTCACTTTTGACTTCTTATAAATGACCCAAAAGTACCACACTGTTCTGGTGTGGTACCGTTAAGTCACCATAATCTCACGTGGAATATGATGACGGAAAAATATCCTAATTTATTAGGGGTCAGCGCAACATTTTTTTTCCTCGTTCATATATTTCTTTTCCTATTATTCACTTTTCTTATGCAGTATCTCCGCTAACACCAACATGACATTGTTACGTAAATCTTAGCAAGTATGATAAGATAAGACAATATTGTTACGGACCTTTGTCGGTATCAGTTCCAGGTTTGTCTGACGGTCTTTAAAGCCAATAAGGCTAAACTCTATTTATTTTAAACCAATCCTCCGACTTAACTAATTCCAATATTATCTGAATGTGAATCAGCTGGTATCGATAACACATCCTAATTACAATAACGGCATTGGCACCGAGCCTAAAACTACAAATATAAAATCAAAACGATTTCCTACTAACTAGCAGCTCTTCGAATCCAATTAACAGAAACTACTAAACAAATAAAACCGTCAACAAAACACGGGGCCATCCTAAAGGCGAACACACGAGGAGTCCCTTAACAACCGTATAGCGTACGCTAAAACATAAAATTAAATACTCTACAGTATTCCGCGAAACTGGGCACTTTTCATACGGATTGTTTGCAGCGTTGAGACAATTAACGCCCCTCGGTTTTCTCCGCTTTGTACAGTAAATGGTGTAGTTAAAACGATTGCGGTTCTCGGAATAGGGATGAGCATTTCAAACGACGCAATATAGGTTTATCATCTCCGTGTAATTGTGGAGCGCGTCTCTGTTTTGTACGTCTGTGGAGGTGTACGGTTTGGAGTGAGTAATGTTAATAATTTAGTGTGTGTGTTTCACAGAATTTGGTGATAGTTTCTGATGAACCTGCTGCCTGAACTGATTTCGGGAAAATGTTTTGTCTATCCTTACAAACGTGTAGAATTTCGATGGTTACAATTTAAGATGTTAATTCTTAATAATACCTGTCTATGTTGTTTCAAGTATGAAATGAGTATTTAAAACGCAAATAAGTCCGCCTATATACTACAGTACATTAAGTTTAACTAAAATTAACATAAGACCTGCCAATGTTCCAGAATAGGATGAGTATTTTAATCTAAACAGTTATAGTCTGTCGTATTGTGTATTACGATCGAATCGAGTCTTTACACGTGGATATCTCTAGGTCCGGATTTAGAATTAAATTAACATTTGAATAGGTAGCTCCATAGAAATTATATGGTAAAAGTGTTAGGTCTAGACTATTATTCAGATATAATTAACTTCTAAGTATCTATAGATATAACAATGATAAAATTAACTTTATAATATGTTTTGACTCAGGTTTTGAGCTAACATTTATATTAAATAGATTTCTTCATATAAGTTTAGTTTAAATATATATGAATGAACTTTTTAAGCAAACTAAAGGTTAATTTACCGTTTATATCCATGACATGGCTAGGCCGCGAACCGTTCAGAGCTCAAAAAATATCGGTCCATACATTTAATATGAACTTTTTCACATACGGGACGTGCCCGGGACGTTTCAGATCAGGATCGGGGTTTTAACGGACCACGGGCCGAAAAAATCCCCGGCACGGCAAGGATATGAGTAAATCAATATTTAAAAACAAAAACATTGCCTCATCTGCTTTTAATGCACCCATTTACTTTTTTTAATTTTAAGGATGGGAAATCATCAAATGACTTCTTTCGCTCTGGGTGGAGCGACGTCAGACTCTTACTGACTTAATCCGTGTTCCATCTAAAGCCCTTTGCGTTCCCGGGCCGCGGTGACCCTTTCGGCAAATTCCGCAAACCCTGGCAGGCTCTGGCCCTAACGGGCCCCGTCTCCTATGCTGACATTTCTTAGAGACGGACGTGGAACACAGCCTGCCATCGACCCGGGCCTGGTGGTGACCGGACAGCGAGCCACCCTACGCTCGCCGTCCGCAGGCCCGCGCCTATGGTGGCCGGGGATCGCCCTACGACTCCCGACGTCCGGGTCGTCTTCTTCGGTTGGGACGAAGGCCTTGTCTCTCCCTCGCAAAACAAAAACATTGCCTCATCAGCTTCTAATGCACCCTTGAACTTGTACTTTGGGGGATTTAATGAAGGCTCCCGATACGACGCTGCAATTAACATAGCCACCTACTGCGCCCAACAAATGTAAGGAGTTAACCATCGACTCGAAATAGAAAAGTCTGCTTTTAATGGATTTGCTTGACAAGTGCAACATAAAAATTCTTAGAATACAATCTTGACAATCTTTCGGGTCATTTAGACGACATCATCTCGATGCACGAGCGTAGTTATGAATATTTCATTATCTAATTCGCCTTCCCTCTAGTTCCATCGCATTGGGAATTATTGGACGGTAAGCATTAATAGCCTCGTTTAACTAATATCATAGAAAAGTAAACCTCAGACGCTTAAATTCATTCGAAATCACCTGAAGAATTTTAAGACATCGTCAAATCCATAAATGTCGTAATCAAAGTAAGAATTATGTCCAATATTAGTTTAAGTCAGCTTTATCTTAAGTTTTGATTCAGTAACGACATTTACAATCCTAATGAATAATGAACGATCTAATAAAGTTGTTAATTCGTGTTACGAGGTATTTACTGTAGGCACGTTATCACCTTTTATGATTTATAGATGAATTAGGCGTTTTAAATGAAATAGCTGTTTTGTATTTATGATTTTTTTAAGCGATGAAAGGTATTGGCAGAATTATTGTTTTTTTTTTGTTGAGTTATTTTTATATATATTTTTTTAAAAAAATATATTCATTTATGGTTTTAATAACCTACCGAAAAAACTAACATAGTGCTTACGAAAAGTTGAAAATGTGAAAATGATTAGTGTAAAAAAAACAAAGAAAACATAAAAAAGTAAACTAAGAATAATAAAAAAAAAAAAAGATAAATAATTACCAAAAAGAAAAGGTTTACCGGTCTGAAATTTGGAACCGAATAGTCCATCGTTAGCGGAGCACAGTGAAGACAGTAGAAGGATCAGGAACCATTGGTATCTGGAAATAAAAGAAAAAAAATTGTTAATAACAATTCATGACATAGTTATAAGATCAAGCAACTAACGATATTGATTCAAAATAAATCCTCCTTGCTTTCAAATTACACAGCATTTGAACTTTTTCAAAATATGTGTAGCAACATCTTTGGTTTCTTATATGGGGCAAGTATTTAATTACAGTCTTATATTTTAATAGTCACTGTTTTGTTAAATTACAAACAGTGCACAATTTCCACAGGGCAGTTGTATTTTTCTTTTCACAAAGCTAGTTATTTTAAATGGCGACCATTCATTTCAATACGTGCCAATTTTTCTATTCAGGAAGCGTTCGGCTTACTAAATAAAACTGTCAATATTTATCATTTGTTTTTGTGCTCGTTTTCAACACAAACCGTTCATTAGCTCACATGAATAGCTGAATCCCGAATTTAAAGAATCTGTGCGATACAGTTTGATTTATCCAAAGCGTTCGTTCAATACACAATCTGTTCAAAAGACCAATTGGTCCTCAGAAGCGAATCGGTAGGTACGTTTCTGGAAACAAACTTGGACGATTTAAGAGGCGCTGAATTTCCAATTAGATCCATTTAGACGTACATTGGGAATGAGAAGAAAAAGTGTGTATTTGCAATTCAGATCGTGTTTGAAACCGTTCGGCTGAAGAGAGCTTAATTGATACGAATATTGGCGTCGCTGTCGAATGTAGCTTACGCTTTTGAAATTTATTGCTGTCGTTATTTTGGGCTAAATAAATTGACGACATTTGCAGTTAAACTAATGAAAGCAGAACACGAGTTTAAAAAAAGTAACAGAAATTACAAAGTAAAAGCTGTATAAACGTCCCTAATAGTGATTGCACAGCGCGGTTGATCAACATAGAACTGGGAGTTTGTTTTTTATTTAGCTGAGACTTGTTTGGACTTCAAAATTACAAATGGTTGGAACAAAATATGATGTTCTGTATCTAATAGAGGCATGGTCGCCAACCGTGGTAGCTACTGTGGCTTACAAGTATGATATAATTTTTCTCACAGATAATAATAATAATAAAATTTTATTGACATTTCAATTGAAGCCATGACTCCCGCGCTAGGTGGTACCTGTGTTACAGGAGTCAATGTCTTCACCCGCTTGTGGAACATAAACAATAGATACAATAAACTTAAAATTAAAATAAGTACAAATAGCTCAAGCTGCTCTTGTGTGGAATAGTGTGTGTGCGTGTGCTGTCTTCCAGCAATTCAAACATTACAGACTAATTATGCTCAGGTATGCTTATTACAATTATGCGCATTTGTGCAGTAAATAATTGAACTAAACATTTGAACACGGTGAATCAATATGCACCATCCACCTCTAATAGAATTTATATGGCAGCAGTTTACCCAAGAGGATTTAATGATCACTAATATAATAAACAGTGATTTACTGATCAACTTATTGCCTAAGAATCCTAACCTATTTTCTGAGCCTGTCTATGATTTGCGTAGGAAGGGTCTTTGATCCGTGCCACAATCATACTAACTCAATACTTCAATACGTGTCTCAAGTAATGATTGTTTTATTCTCCCGCAAAATTTTGCAACAGACAATAATCTCTCGAAAATGTTGATTTGCAATTCAATTACACGATTGTAAACTTTAACCTATCATTTAATTTTATAATCATTGCTTATCAAGTCGTGAATGTAAGACATTTAGAATAGGCACTCAATTACTTGAAATACGTGTCCTAGAGAATAATTAGGTAAGTTCGAATAATACGCTAGAAGTTCTTGGTACAATTACCACAGTCAAATAAAGTAGTTTTGTGATAATACCTGGTGGATAATCAATTAAATCCACTGCAGTCAATGTCCCTTGTGAAGTAGGGAATCAATACAAATTGCGAGACTATCGTCTCTTTTTAATGAACAGTGGTGACTGTTCATTGTTGGGCAAAGACTACTCCCAAATTAAATAACATGCTATACATTGCTAGAAAAAAAATCCCTTTTTCCCTGCAACAGTCTAATTTGCCTTTGCACTTTAACACGCACTAGGGCTTGTGTTATCTCTTGTACGTATGTATGCAGAATAGGTCATCACAACTCTGTCCATTCCATTCTTGAGCGAAAGTATAATAATTATATTGTAACTGGAAGACCTTATCGGATTAGACCTTTTAAGTCCCACTTACCAACAGCATAGTAAACTCCACAAAAAAAAACAAGACAAAAAAAAATAGTCGTAAATACACGATCGCACTTCATGTTTAGAATACCCTATTACCTGGTTATGCATATACCGACGAACGGTTAACGTGAAGTCACGTATGCCAATTACCAATGGTAACTTTTATTACGACCTATCTATCTTCGATTCAACGGTCAGT
>NDFZ01001052.1:0-12609 GCA_002192655.3 Mamestra configurata | reverse complement strand
GTATGCACAGCGAGCATGGTATTGACAGCGTTGAGCTATGTGAGCGCCATATTCGAGAAAGCCTGCTTGGCTTTGTACTAATGACGTCAATCGATGCGTAGCGTATCCGTGGGTTGCAGTGGACACAATTACATACATTTTCTTGCAAAGCGAAGCTTAACACCTTTAAGATTTCCTCACGAATTCGGTATTTTCCTACATTATTATCCATAGATAGGCTGTATCAGTCATAGTATTAAGTAGTTATTGTCTATGACTACAATTTGACAAATTAACCGTTTTGAACGTTGATGTTTCAATTAATTGATTATTATTTTTTTTTATATAAAATTATCTTGATCAATGACAGCCGTTAAGTATCAACTTAATAATTCCGTTCACAAATTGAGTGATGCTATTTTTAATGTTTCACGTCACTTGATTGTTATTTGTGTAGATAAAAAGTAAGCTTAAGCTGTGTTTAAATCTAAAAATAGGTAAATGATAATCCCTGAATAGGAAAATATTAACTTAGATTAAAATCATTGAATATTTGCACGTAGGAAGACTACAGTTATTTTGAATAAAGAAAGTGAAAACGAATTCTCATTGTGACCTCTTTGTTAACAAAATAATATTAATCTTTATATTTTCGGTACATAATGAATGTAATAAAAATTTATCATTGTCTATCAAGTTTACCTCGTTGGTCTGTAGATACTCGTATGTAGATTGACTGCAGCGGTTGGGTTCGAAACATTGTGTTGAGTTGTTTTGTTAAAATCAGCCATAGGNAATATTTGCACGTAGGAAGACTACAGTTATTTTGAATAAAGAAAGTGAAAACGAATTCTCATTGTGACCTCTTTGTTAACAAAATAATATTAATCTTTATATTTTCGGTACATAATGAATGTAATAAAAATTAATCATTGTCTATCAAGTTTACCTCGTTGGTCTGTAGATACTCGTATGTAGATTGACTGCAGCGGTTGGGTTCGAAACATTGTGTTGAGTTGTTTTGTTAAAATCAGCCATAAGTCAGGATACAAATCCTGGCTTAGGGCTAGCCCGGACGGTTAAATTACCACTACGGACTTGTCACATACATGGTCCAATGGGCCTAACAATACTAACACCTCTTAGAACATAATTTTCATTTCCTTTGTTCAGTTCTTCAATCGGCAGGACTTCGGGTTCAAAATATTTTCTATCACTAATTTTCTAATTCATGAGTGCAGTTACTGGTCTCTTTTTCAAATCAAATCAAATCAAATCAATTCTGTCCCATAAGCAGAGGTTATGTAGGTTTTATAGGTTTATGGGTTTTGTCGAATACAAAGATAGAGCATTGTACGGATCGGATCGCCAATCACATATAAATTTGCTCCGTACGATACAGTCGTGTCTGCATACCCAAAAACGGACACATTTTTGAGTATGCAGACAGAGACCCATGATACTGCACTACGTTATCTAACAATTCCGATGGAAATCTTTCGAGAACGACAATCAAAGTTTTCTACGTATTTCATTAAGCTTGCCCATGTGAAGTCCCTTATCTTCCATATTTACGTCAATATTGATTAATTAATTAATCACCTTATTGTAAATCTTGACTTCAGATCTGTGTGTCTCATTCTGTAATTGGTGCTTTATAATTTTATCTTACGGTAGGTGTAATTAATATTTTAGATGGCTAATGCCTACTTATATTACCTACCTAATCTATATATTTGTAAAAAAAATATTATTCATTTTTATGGCGTAAAATTCCTTTTGTTTTAACAATTTATTAAGATAATAGGGCCAATTCTACTATTTTACATTTTTGGCAGATTGCGACTGAGATGCGAATACGAACTTTGCTTAAAAAATCGTAGAATTGGCACTGAGAACAACACAGAGGTTATTCAAGTGACATCCTGTCAACGATAGCGCGGCAAACCGTTTCTGAAAACGGTAAAAATGTATGGAATTGACAAACGTTGTTGAAACGTCACGCACAATTCGACAATCGCATTCGCTCTTAGAATGATAATTTGTCTAGTGTTTCAGATAGGCTTTATTTCTTCTAATCCATCTAGCTTATCCCTACTGTCACACCGCCGCCGCCGGGCAAGGAACTCTCCACTTCCTTGCCCGGCGTGATGATTCTTCCACACAACTTATATAACACTAGAAAGCAAATTGTTATGTATCGTTTACTACACATTAACATATTATTAAGTATGTCTATTTATTTGTATATTTATCACCTTGCATAGCTGATTTACATCCGTACACTTCAACGTAAGGTTGAAAACCAGCGTCGGGCAACTACTAGTTGTCTGGCATTTTGCTGAACTGGACCTATTTGGTGCAGTCGCGGGGCACACGATGATATTGTAATTAAGTTTCCTTTTATTTGTACCAACATTANGACCTATTTGGTGCAGTCGCGGGGCACACGATGTTATTGTAATTAAGTTTCCTTTTATTTGTACCTACATTGTGTACCAGTGTGTGCCAAATAAACTAGTTTTCTTTCTTTCTTTCCTTCTTTCTTACAACTCTTTTTTCTAACGGGCCAGCCTTTTCGGTCAGAATTAGGCTCATTCCCGATTAGTGGACTTATTTAATAATACCTAAAGTACTTTGCCAGAGAACCTAATTATTATCTGAATTAAATTCAGGAAAATAGGTTTATGAGTGATATCGGTAAGCGCAAATCAGACATTCAAAAAGTTAGGATTAAGGAAGATCAGCAACCGTCAAAATAGTTTTCAGAATCTACAAGGTATAACAACAAGGTATGACAAAATATACTGAGCAACTGAGTTTTTTTTCGGTTTTGGCTTTGGTCCCATAGTAAAAGTTGTTTATAATGATGAGAACAATGGCCCCTTAAGAGGTATAAGTTTGAGTATAGGTAGGTATTACATTTGGTTTTATAGGTAAAGGTTTCTTCAAGGCTGGCTCGGACATCATATTTCCACCAGGAGTGAGCGCCATCAAGGGTGGGCTCATTGCGAAGTCACAGAAAATTATAACTACAGCAGAAACAAATATACAAATAGTTTTCGAAGATTGAGTTTTTAGTCATGTTACATTTTCTTCTGTAAACATCACATCAAAACACATTCACAATACAAACGAAAATCCTCGCCACCGTCTACATCTAACCCTGAAACCATTTCTTCCAGCTCACAATGCCGATCGGTAACGTCAGCAAGGACAGCGGGCCCCGGCGGGAGTCGTTCCGGCCTCCGTGGGTGAAGGACAAGGACGTGGAGGCGCCCCCACCTTGGATGCAGAAGAAGTTGAAGCCTGTGGAAAGTACCACCAAGACCATGTCCGTGGATGAGCCGGCCGCTGCCGTGACGCCTGCGAAGCCTTTGAAGCGTGAGTTGCATGTGGTTTACTTGGTCATTGATTTAAAAGGCTTATCATCATTCGCAGCCCGACTTCGCCCACTGAGCACAGACCTCTCGTTCCTGTGCCGCCTAATCCAGATTCTACCTGCGATGACAAACAATGTCGTCTGCCCATCTTCGACACCTCTTACAGTTCGGCAATGAAACTCGGTCAAGATAAGAGAAAAATCTAATTTTTTTAAAAACGTTCCATGCTAATCTGTCTGAACCTGCCAAAAACACATTAAAATTTGTGTTAATTTTCCGACATTTTGAAATTTTTAACATTGACTGTCGCTGAGATGTGATGGCGACTATTTTAGTGTAAAAGCAAATAATAATACATGTACTTATGCATTAGTGACTTAAATATTATCTTATTATATTTTATTTTAACGTAATTACGTACAAAAATAAAATACACTTAGGTGAAGCTCTCCCCCACATCGGCATCGCTCTCATCTGGAAACGTGTCCAGAAAACTGGTAGTATTCGAATTTGAACGTTTCTAAGAACAAGAAATTGGCCTTTTGTTAGGCCACTATAGGTTTAAATGTAAGCTGTACATAGGTGTACGCAATGGCAAATGGATAGATCTAAAAATGACAATATAAGAGGAGGTCTGATAGAGACACCGTCCCTACCTTGTTGCTATTCCACCAATTCGCACTGAACGTTTCCAAACATCTTTTATAATGCGCGCAGCAAAGGNCCTGTGCCGCCTAATCCAGATTCTACCTGCGATGACAAACAATGTCGTCTGCCCATCTTCGACACCTCTTACAGTTCGGCAATGAAACTCGGTCAAGATAAGAGAAAAATCTAATTTTTTTAAAAACGTTCCATGCTAATCTGTCTGAACCTGCCAAAAACACATTAAAATTTGTGTTAATTTTCCGACATTTTGAAATTTTTAACATTGACTGTCGCTGAGATGTGATGGCGACTATTTTAGTGTAAAAGCAAATAATAATACATGTACTTATGCATTAGTGACTTAAATATTATCTTATTATATTTTATTTTAACGTAATTACGTACAAAAATAAAATACACTTAGGTGAAGCTCTCCCCCACATCGGCATCGCTCTCATCTGGAAACGTGTCCAGAAAACTGGTAGTATTCGAATTTGAACGTTTCTAAGAACAAGAAATTGGCCTTTTGTTAGGCCACTATAGGTTTAAATGTAAGCTGTACATAGGTGTACGCAATGGCAAATGGATAGATCTAAAAATGACAATATAAGAGGAGGTCTGATAGAGACACCGTCCCTACCTTGTTGCTATTCCACCAATTCGCACTGAACGTTTCCAAACATCTTTTATAATGCGCGCAGCAAAGGAGTACTCTCTGCCTGCGTCTGTGTTTCCGAACGCATACAACCCTAATCTCTTCAAAATTAGAGTGAACAGGCTTCTTCTGGGTAAGTTCGCTCCATCGTCGACTTTGTCTCTGTCATCCATGACCTCTAGGTCAAGAGCNTAATTTTCCGACATTTTGAAATTTTTAACATTGACTGTCGCTGAGATGTGATGGCGACTATTTTAGTGTAAAAGCAAATAATAATTCATGTACTTATGCATTAGTGACTTAAATATTATCTTATTATATTTTATTTTAACGTAATTACGTACAAAAATAAAATACACTTAGGTGAAGCTCTCCCCCACATCGGCATCGCTCTCATCTGGAAACGTGTCCAGAAAACTGGTAGTATTCGAATTTGAACGTTTCTAAGAACAAGAAATTGGCCTTTTGTTAGGCCACTATAGGTTTAAATGTAAGCTGTACATAGGTGTACGCAATGGCAAATGGATAGATCTAAAAATGACAATATAAGAGGAGGTCTGATAGAGACACCGTCCCTACCTTGTTGCTATTCCACCAATTCGCACTGAACGTTTCCAAACATCTTTTATAATGCGCGCAGCAAAGGAGTACTCTCTGCCTGCGTCTGTGTTTCCGAACGCATACAACCCTAATCTCTTCAAAATTAGAGTGAACAGGCTTCTTCTGGGTAAGTTCGCTCCATCGTCGACTTTGTCTCTGTCATCCATGACCTCTAGGTCAAGAGCAAACTCATCTCAAATAAAAAAAAGATACCGGCGACTAGAAAAGCTGTGAGTAAATCGGTTGTCATGGTATTGTAAGGGAGTCAGAGCGTACTATGAATATGTTTGAGGAATGTTGTAACGACTATAAAATCATATTCCATACGACTAATGTAGCGACATCTATGTCGCCACATACGAACTACAAGATATACCTGACGCACACAAGTTCTACTACACGCTACCAAAATTCTCAACGCGATTTGAACTGATAGGTACCTACAACAGCCCGACATTAACCTTTTGGGCAGTTGCCCACCGGACAAAACACCCGTCTTGTCGGAGGATTCTCCTTTTTCAATGGAAGTTGCGGGCCTTTTCATCCTGTGTCGCATATTTCAATTTATCTATAACCTACGCTCTTAATTTTCTTTGGGTTAAATTATATTTCATTTAATGTTTACGTCTCTCATTATCGGTTTATGTGACGTTTACTTCTTGTTCATGCCAAGTCTAACTGCAAAATGAGCGTAACACAGTAAAATTTAAGAGCAGATGAGGCGTTACCTACATTCTTATGAATAAGTATAATTCCTGTCACTTTTCTGTCGGATTTATTTTATGCAGTTTCTTTTTGCAGAAGAACGGGGAAAAAACACCACGGTTACTCGAAAACAAATATAATATTTAAATAGTACCTAGAAAATACCTAGTAATAGTACCTAAGAAGTAGAAACTAATCTACGGATTTACGGAGTCTATAAATGGTCTCACATTCACAGGATAAAAATAATCTACTTACTGATTCTTCTTATTCTTTTCTTGTTGGTCAGTGTTTGCTGAAAATCCATTATCTTTAATGGATTTTCAGCAAACGCTGACCAACAAGTTCAGACCGACCTATTAAAATACCGTACCGTGAAAACTTTGCTGAAGTGTGCTGTCATTCTTCTATAAGATAGTCGTTACGGTGAGATTTTAACAGAATATCGCTACTGACTGATACTTCCCTTACGCTAGACACACGTCAGATCCTCTCTCCACCCACTCAATTACAAACGCACCGAATTTAGCTAAATCATGTCTGTGTCAGACCTTACTATAACCTCTAAACTTCGTAGACTTTATTAATACTCCAGTTTCTTCCATGGATGACGTTTCCGAGTGAAAAATACAAAATAAAATGCTGAAAACTACGTAAATGTATCACCCACGCTGCGATGAAGATATTATCAGTAATAATAGCATCATTGCCTACATCCCGTGACTCTGTCATATTTTTCTTGAAACCTTGTTTCTTGATTTATTGTATGTTGGAAGGACGCAGCATACATTTTATTAGAATCACTTTGTTGTATTCATCATCATTCAACCAAAATACGTTTTCTGCTGGACATGGGCCTATCCCAAGTATTGCCCCATTGACCGGCCCCAAGCTTCGATTTCACAACCAACTAATTTCCGTGACCATCACCAGAGGGCCTAGTCAAAATGACATTCTATCAGTGTTTAATCGATTTGTCGAAAATCCCAAAATGTATGGAATTCATATTATGCTACTGGAATATTATGTAGTTTTTCAAACGACAAACCATTGGTTGACAGTCGCACTGATATAATCGTCAATTTGTCTGGACTCAGAGGTCGAACGCAGCTGTTAATTCTTGTTACATTTAAATCCAACGCATAGGCCATTCGCCGTAAAGTCCACTCTGAAGTTGAGTCATATTCTTTCATTTACAATTTGTATTTATAGTTTACGTTAAGAACCTAATACATAAACAAAATTTCCAAAAATATAGTGAGATAAAAAATATTCATATCATATATTTGTATCAAAAACTTTTTTCCTAGTGGATCTGTGGCACACTTGCCTACGCTGTAGTGAACGTAGGCAAAGTTCCAAACAGATTGGTCGCGACGTGTGGAGGTGGACACGCTACACTTGGTACTAGCAGCGGAACAAATTGAGACTAAGAGCTCGTTCAGATGGAGCGATCGCGCGCACCGACTGGGTTAACTAAATTAATTGAAATTTTGTCGAAGTGAGAGACAAATATAGGTTATGTACTATGGATTAAAACAGAAAACCTGCCGCACAGGTCGATCTCCAGGGTTAGGTAACGCTTGCAGAGGTCTGTCTGCGGATTGGTGACCAGCTTAATATAACGAGAATCCTTCGTGCCTCGAAAAGCTCAAACTGGGTTATGGAGGTCTGACAGGCAGTCGTTCCACGTAAAATGCTGGTATTCAGCTGAATCCGGTTTGACTGGAAGCCGAACTCAAAAGCCGAACGAAAAGGCTAGGTTTAGACCTACTCACTGGATTGATGTGAGTAGATCTAGTTAGAGCTACTGTCAGTGCTTATTGTCTACCTACACCAGGTAGGGCACTAGCTACCTATTTTTTTATGTAAATCGTACTAGGTATCACTATTGAACTGAACCTAGGTATATTAGACTACAGTCGGTCATGTCTCTCTTTAGTAGTACAAAAAGACTCGGTTCCGTATATAATCTTGTCCTGTCACCCATTTGAGGTCGTAGGTTTATCTAACTAGAGGGCGACCCATACTAGGCTCGCCCATCTGCCAGGTTTAGGCCTGTGTCCATTAGCATACATCTTTGCTAAGATGATGATGAGATCCATAATTAGCGTAATTTCATTAATATAGCAGCACACTAATCGCGTGGAAATCATCGCACTTTTTATCTTGTCGACCGTCTGAACTCCTCCTAACTTTGCACTCGGAATATGATAGAGACGTATTACAACCGTTACAACCTACAAATCGCAGTCAGGGTCGGGACTTTGAACGATCGACTTCTTGCCCAGACAAACAATCGGACAACGTCCCGAATGTCACTTGTTTTTGTGACTTTGGTCTGTTCAGTTGTTCTTTTTTGCATTTGTTTATTTTACAGATGCTAAGCAGTCTTCCATCGAAACGAATTGCTGAAAGAATCGTCTATTCTGAAAGGACTATTTATGTTGCACGAAAGTAGATGCTGTTTAGGTTATAATCAAAGCAAATTTTACTCAAAAAAACCTTCACATGACTTACAAAATTTCATGAATCAATTCTTGAATTTTCATCATCATCTTCCTGACCTTGTCCCAAGTTGCTTGGGGTTGTAGCTATACGTCTATCTTTCTTTCATTCATTCCTGTCTATCGTCATGTTATTGCTATTCTCGCGTCTTACGTAAGAATTAAAATATCTGGTAAACAAAATATTATAATAAGTTTTACAAAAAACATAATTTTCATGTTTCACGTCTGGAAAACATGGAAAGTTTCTTCCGTTTCTTTTCTGTCAGAATCTGTATTTGGCGCCTTACGTATCGTCATATCCCGTGGTGTGTGTGTGTGTGTGTGGATGAGGTAGCGTCAACAAACAAAATAATGTGGGCTAGAAGATTTGTATTTATTTTGTTTCTGTTTCTGGATGGTAGCAGCTGATTCTGTTTATTTTACTACATTCAAGGTGATGCAGATAGGTTATGGATAGAAACAAAGGTATCTGTCTGTCTGTTCAATCAGAATCATGAAACAGCGGATCGTTTCTGCAATTTCTGGTTTCTAATAAATTGTAATGTAAATATTGTTTAGTCATATTGGTTTTATTGCAGTACCGTAACTATATCATGGATGGACTATGTGAGGAATGGCATGAATGAAAAGGTGGTATATGAGAGCATTACGGGTGACAGAGGACAATGCAAGAAGAAGCTGTGTTGAGCCGATGCCAAGAAATACGTATGGGATAAGAGTATCAAAATGAAAATGATGAGAGACCAAAAGATTTTAGTAACCTAATAAGCAAATGAACACACATATGAACTACCAGTAATCAACAGAACACGTCTTCGAATTCAAGTCAAAGAGTACAAGAAAACGAAATGTGTTTGACTAACAGCGCACCATATTATACAGATCCTTAAATAAAAACTTTACGTCCGGGATGACGTTATTCGTGTACACTTGAACTTCCCAACAGGAAACACTGATCAGCATCGTCAACTTTAATCGTCACATTTACAAGCTTCATCTTTAAAGATTTCCTCTATAAGTACCGTTTTTTCTGACGCTACAGCAAGAAAGCAATATTTCACAGTGCATAATATTTGTGACTGTTTATTTGTGGGTAGGCTACATATGTGTAAGTATATGGTGACGTCAGCACCTGACCGAAACTTTGGCAGGAGACACGGGTTCTGAATAATTGACTCTCCGAAACCGTTCACAAGTTTGTTAGTCTGGAGTTCGGAACCGAATGACGTGATCGTTCGAAAAGCACGCGCTTCACAACAGTATAATTCCGAATTTCGCCCGAATATTACTCGTGTATGAATCGTGAAAACTGTGTTTGAAAAGTGATCTATCGCATCTTCCAGTTCCATAACTCCCAGTGCTGTTACTACGGTAAATTGAAACCTGCATTTAGCTTCTTCTATGCAAATTTTTCACATGTTTACATGACCGTGCAATAAACTTCGTGCTATTGAAAATAAAAAATGTTTCAGTATTGGACAGAGCTATAAAATCGAGAATTACGTTTTAATGATCCAAATATTTCCTGCCAAGCTTCGAGTTAAAGAAACGTGACTAGACAACGTCATATTATAAACAATCGATATTGAAAATAGAGCTTTGTGTGATCTGCTTACTGTAAATGAAAATAGATTACAATCTAAACATTTGTAGAATGCATTTTGTGACGATGACGAAACTGAAAGCTAAACCGGAAAACTTTAACTATTTTATAAAAAATAAAGTAAATATATTTAAAAACAAAACGATTAATCACAAAAGTTTAAATAAAAATGGAATTGAAAAAGCTTGGGCGGTCGTTTGTCGTGACGTGTTCAACGTCGACGATGTTTAGGAGATATTTCGAGCGCACGCGCCACCATCCGCGATATTTTTAGAGAGGAGAGACTTTTTACAAAATAAACGTAGCTGTCGGGGTTAGCGGCTGATTTATAAGAACACTGCGGTTATCAGAACGTAATATAAAATTATGTGAGAGTACTCATTTTAAATGATGAGACTGGAAATGCGTCAACATATACCATACAAGATTAAAAAACTCTGTATTGCTGATGATTTTGCACTTTTACTAGGTTTCCCTCAAAAAGCTTGGCACTAAAAGTTGGCTACAATGTTGGTACTTTTAACAAAGACAATTTGCAAGATTGTATGTAAACGTTACGATAAACGATAAGCTACATCTGTTACCTAGTTGGCGCCAACACAAAGTTGGCAGCTGCAATAAACAATGAAGCAGGTGATATATCCAAGATTTAAGAGTATTTAGCTAAATGTTATGCCTACGATAAATTTTCCGTATTCGCTTGGCCATCTAATAGGGGAATTTGACATGTAATCGCGCTAAAATAGCGAAGGCCGCCATCTTGGCAAACGCTGTGTTTATTTACGTCCGCGAATGCCATCAAACTGCACCGCGTCGGGGCCGAAACACGTGCTACAATCAATTTCACTGTTCTTACTTTATGTTTTAGTTTTTCAGCCTTCAAAAGTTTAGATTCAGTCATGGAACTATTTATCGTGTATCCGATATAATTACGCTTTGATGACTAATGAAACCAATAGGGGCTACAATCATATCTAGTTGTTAAGTCATTTCAAAAGTACATAGGAGTTTAAACAATTAAAAGGACATAACCTAACATTTAAACATCTGCAATTTCAAAAAGCTAGTCAATAAAATTTGATATAATAAGTTGTAAATAGGAACCATAATAGAATATGAGTATGAATACACAATCACACACGTATTTATTAACATTCCAGCCGCACTGAAGAAGCAGTCAACCATCAAAGATAAAGCCGAAAACGGAGTGTCAGCACCTGTAGAAGAAAAACTAGTCAAGCCTTCAGCAGCAAAGCAAGCTGACCAAGCTACAAAGCCCGCAGACGAAAAACAAAGATTCACTAAATCTGCACTAAAAAGTGCCTTAAAATCTGAGGATAAAGGCAATGATAAAGTTGACAGACCTCCACTAAGAAGTGTCAGAACTATCGACGATAAAGCCAAAGAAAAGTCAGTGACTATAGTAGACAAGAGACCCGAGAAAAATGGTCCAATTAAAGCAAATAGCACGGTAAATGACAAACCTGACAGTAAAAATATAGTGTCAAGCAAAGATACTAAGCCTGCGACGAAAATAGTTAACGATAAACCTGCATCTAAGGCTGCAACTGAGAAACCGGCACCAAAGGCTCCTGAAAAGGTAGTCATAAAGCCTATCGAAAAGGTAGTCATAAAGCCTATCGAAAAGGTTGAAACTAAACCAGCACCTACGAAAGCGGAAGCAAAGCCAGCTGTTACTAAAGCTGAACCTAAACCCACTGCAACTGAGAAAGCAGTAGAAAAATCAGAAAGCACAGAAATGGCTACAAAACCACCTCCTTCGAAGGTACTACATATTTGAATTAATCTAACTAACTCACTTTTCCTTATTTAGATTTTGTTGCATTTCTATACCTATAATAGATTTAACTATAAGTTAACACATAACATGGTGTAATTTTCAGCTCCCACCGCGTAAACCTCCGATCCAAAAGCAACCGTCAAAGGATGACGTGCCCGTCAAGAAATGGCGAGACCCCCTGCATGAGCGTGTCAAGGAGAACATTGACAAGACCCTGAATGAGGTGCCTAAGGGCCACACGCTGACTAAAAATGAGAGTTTGAGAAGTGAGTATGTTTTGAATTACTGTTTTTACTAACTCAATTGTTCAGTCGGTAGGGCTAAAGTACTGAAGGCGAAGAATGGCCAACTGACAGAATGATAGAGTAATTTTTTCTTACTTTATTATATTACCCATTTATTAATAAATATTGAGATAAATTATTATTTAATTAAATTAATGAGCTTGTATATAAGCATTTGTTTTGAAAACTTAATGCTGGCGATTTCGTGAAAATCAGACATGTACAAAGTACCGCCAATAGCAATCAATAGATCATTAGATTAATGTACACACTAATCGAAAGTTCACTCTAAATTAGGTTACCGAACAACCTTATCGGTCAAGTGTAATGGAAATTCCGGATTTCCGTCCATTTTAGCTCAAGCGTCAGTATTTAAATAATTACTAGAGACTTCCTCCACTATTAAAAATAGATGATAAGTAACTAGTTCATGAGTCAATT
>NDFZ01001050.1:0-12602 GCA_002192655.3 Mamestra configurata | reverse complement strand
TTCTAGTTTCCTTACTTCAATAATCACAGGAAAAAATACAAATTAATTAATCATGAAGCGTGTGCATGTGCAAAGAAAAAGCGTGAGAAAAATGTACGTACGCGAGTGGAATGTGCCGAGTTGTATGTCTTGTTTAATTGAAGGCTTATCACTCAACTAGACATTACCATACTCGGGCTAATAATAGCCCATTATACCTGCAACACGATGAAAGCATTTTAAAGTTATCATTTGAATCTGGTACAATTATTTGAATTGCAGTACAAAGCGTTGTGTCACGTTATCTGCCCAGTAATTCTAATAAACACAGCTCTTCAAACACCATAGGATGTCCAGGCGTTCATTACTAGACCAAGATTATAATCGAAACCATAACCGTCTGAAGAAATGAGTGCTTTGCTAAGACCTGAGCGTCGAACAGGTTTCATCGACACTATACCAAGCTTAACTTCGTCCGTTTTCGATGCACTCGCAATCGGTGTTTTCACCTCGAATCGATCGTTCACGTTACATCGATCGTGGTCGCGTGGTACCGGCCGCGTGTAGTGATGACGCGCTGCGGTGTCACCGGAGGCCATTCGTCGGTCAAGAGTACCTGTTTAACCGCATAAGGTTGTTTGCAATGTTAACGATTTTTGCCTCCAGCTTACTGATAACGCTTTACCATTTGCTAGTTCATTGGTGACTTTGATAACTGTGTGAAAGTTCCCTACGTTTACTCTTGATAAGAAATCACCATTATGTGCCGACAATTGGGTGTAGTATCCCGGCATTCTCGGCCTATACAGCCGGTCTGCGGTCATTGAATTGAATGACATCATTATAGCAACGCAGACAATTGACACAATCATAACACTCGTTTTTTATTAATGTTTAAAGATAAGATGAATGTGTATTACATTGGAGCAAATTTTCGCTCGGTAGCTTTGCACGATGTTTTCATTAACTACATTGTGTATTGCTTGTTTGAGGTTGCGCAATCCTANTATTACATTGGAGCAAATTTTCGCTCGGTAGCTTTGCACGATGTTTTCATTAACTACATTGTGTAGGTATTGCTTGTTTGGGGTTGCGCAATCCTGTGTGGTGTTATTATTACAGAATGCGATTATTTCAATCTGTCCGAGCGTGCATTGTAGGTATAAACTATAAACAATGCAAATTATGGACTTGTTTATATTCAAAGAATAGTGTTTTTTACAATGTCCAGTATAGTTGAAATGCACTTTTATTTCTGCGATATTCATTCATAATACATCATACATCATCATCTTCCTGCCTTTATCCCATGTTACTTGGGCGACCCCAAGTGAAATGATGAAAAAAACGTATTGCGCCGACGCACACACGTTTTTTTCTTCCATTCTGTCCTGCCAACCGTCACGCTATCACTTACTCCCTTTTCTTTCATATCACTACTAACACAATCCATATGATCCTCCTAATAATATCATACATAATACAATTTAATTATTCGTATAATATAATTAGGAAATAGTACGCTTCTAGTTTATTTAAAACTAAAACAGTAGTCATCGCTATTTTATGTCTAGATCGCAAAATACCCTTTCCCGAAATACAAAGCTCCAACTTATTCTCGGCGGCGACGCTTCAAAGCTGCGAATAAAATTGCTTACAACATTTTCTGACAATACAAAATGTCTTTCATAAATAAAACAAAATTCAACTCGAAACATTGTTATAAAACGCAAAATGCAATTTCCCATAGAAAACTATTTGCAATAATTTCGCGTATTTCAAAACATGTTGTAAAATCGTCTGAGCGGTAGTTATCGTACAGCCAATGCGTTTTGAACAACAATAATGTTCTTATCAATCGTATTGCTAGGTAAATTTTCTATTACATCCTTTTTGTGGTGGTTGTAAAGGTAACACAATCACCGATTGTTTTTTCCCTGCTTAACATCGTGATTTTCAGTCGGTATTGGATACAACAATTTCCTTGTTGCTAACAATTGGTTCTTTAGCTTCATCGTCTTATCTCCGATCTTTGAATTTTACTATCGCTGCAATTTCTTCAGTAATGTTGGTATCCAATTAAAATGTTTAAGCTTGTAATGCAATTTGTTAGAAATTTTTTGTAAGTACGCTAACATTGTTTCTTCCATCACTATATTTAGTAGATTTTTGTGATCATTGTTTTTACAAGAAACTGATTTTCTGTCGGGTTTGGGGGTTGCGGTATTTTGATTCATGTTGCTGCGGCTAACTTCGTTTTTGCTACCCGAGTTTTTCGGAAACATATTTCCTTTTGAATTTATGAAATATTGCTATGGTGGCAATAAAAACAGCCGTAAAAATGTGTTGTAATATATAACTTTGTATAATGGGTAAGTGAAAACGAAAAGATTTAAAATAGAACAGAACTAGAGGGCAGAGATATGGAAGCAACGACATTCAAATTTTCACAAATTTTTGTTTTATGTTACTTCTGCTGTTTTCTCAGTTTTCAATTTCTCCTTACACGAACAAGATGTCTGAAGAGCCGAAAACTCACAAGACCTTGTGAACAGGTTCAATAACGGTTAAATCATCTTCCATCGCATCTTCATAAACAAAACATTTCATTATTATATTAACAGGAATCCTAATAGTTTTTATCACATGCACCATTAGTTATAAATAAAGAGTCATGTACGTGTGTTTCTAAGCAGTTATAATTACGTCTGCAATGTTCCAAAATTTCATAGTTGGTAGAACAATGGCCACAGATTGGGAATGTTTGTGGGAAGCAAATTTATTGTCACGTCATATGACGGTGTGGTGTTTTGCAAACATTTGGCTGACTATAAACATTTTAGTACCTACCTCCTGAGAGGAGGGTTATGAGAACTATAATGTCAGACGTAGTTTGTTTGATGTTTTGAAATTTTTAGTATATTATTATCTACTTTGTCAGTGATTGTCTCGTTGGTTTAGTAGTCGCCCGGTAGGACTGCTAAATGAGTCTTTGATTCCATCCCCAGGTCATTTAAATTGGGTTTTTCAGTAGCTTCTCGGGAGACCTATGATCAGTTCATTTCAAGAGGCTCGCCCACTAATTTAATATGGGACCTGCAGCCCTACTATGATGTGCTTATGCCATCCAATTCCGATGATGTAAACGGGATAGTGCTATTCGCTATGTATAGCTCCGTCTCCCTCTTCTGCTAACTAACTTCTGCCTATATCTGTAATGAGAGTACCATGTGGTTTTGTTAGTTAGTAGTTAGGTTTCTATTTTGCAAGTGTGTAGAAATTCGTCACTGTTACGCATCCCGTGAGTATTGTAGAGGATTAAGGTTAGTATTGTACCAGATGAATTGCCAGTATTGGCTGATTTGGTGCTAACGCTAACGCTGCTAATATGCTTGCAAAACCAATCAGAACTAATGTTAATATAATCGCAATCGTATCACATTTTTTTATCACTATCTAAAAGGAAACCCGCTGGAACCCGACCAGTATATTATTGCTGTTATGAGTTAAACATAGTTTTAATTAACACTTTATGTTGGTCATAGTTGCTAATTAATACGATTCCGTACTGGTCAAAATCGTGGCTTCCAATGTACAATCGACTCTGTATAGCGAAATCTGTACCAAAATCCAAATAGCCTGTCAAGATTCATGTCTCCAGGTAATATGATGTACGGTGATTGTTACGACAAAACAAAGCGATATCCGAAGTAAAGGCAATCGAACCTAGACGTCCTCAGCTCCTTTGTGTGGCCATATTGTGACGGAAACAACGAATATATAGACTAGGCTGGCATGAAACGAGCCACGTGAATTACAAGAGGATATTCATAGTCTATCTCCGGCCAAATCTATAGGATTGGAGGTTCGGTTCGAAGCTGTATTGTAGGCCTTAGCAGTATTCAAGGATCACGTTTTAGACTGAACAAAGGTTTATCATTTGTGTTACATATTTTCGTTACCTGATAACAAAATTTAATTTAAAGCTTGTTTTACTAGATTAATATTTTCCTCTCTTTGTATCGATAAAATATTGATGTTCATAGATAATGGAATGGTATTACTATAATGAAGCTTTTAATGTGCTATGTCATTAAAGTTTTTTTTTTTTAATTACAGGTACTTGTCACTAATTGTCACCGTTGCCTACTAAGTGTTCCTCCGTAAGTTAAAATAGAAGTATTTTTTTAGTTAATTTGATCGTTTGTTTTAGTATCTATATTGATTGACGTTGGATAAGTATGACTGATTTTCAAACAAATTTTGCTCGGGTTCCTGTTTCTGGTGATATTCATTTCCTCTGTCCAACCCATTTAGCTACTGATGTGAATCTTTTGAAATTAGGTCAAAATAGTTTTCTTATAATCCATTGAAGTGTTCCTTCAGGTACAAAATATTTTGGGCAGGGCCATGAACATAATTAGCATTTGCCTAACTTTCCACAAAATTAGTCAAATTACAGGTCGTTGGTTCAGTACTTTCGAGACTAAAAACCTAATTCCCTGAGTTGAGACTTAGTTTAACTACAATTTGCTCACTAGAACAACGCCTATTAAAGTGGGGCCGTATTGAGTCCCTTTTGTAGTTAATGTCACTTTATTATAGTTATTTTGATTACGGAAAACCATATGGACTATATGTGTGTGTATTATTTTGACACTGAACTGAATAAACATTGAAACCATTTAAAAATAAATCTATGAATTACTTTTTGTGGTATAAATGGGCTTTTGTGAAACAAACCAATTGCCATAATTTTATTATAACCAGACTTCTGCAATTTTACATTAATTTGTTACAATAGTAAACTTGTTTCAGCAATTAAATTCTGTAAACTCACTACTCAGATTTTCCTTACATTCATGAGGCCTAAACTTAATTATTCCTACCATAATGTGTGTTTATCTTCCCTTCACGCATGAGCAGAAAAGTTGACTCAACGGAAAGGGTTACTATCTTGTTTATACTTGATAGACAAAGGGATTCAATTCTCATCACCAAGTACTTAAGGTATAGGGGGGAGATTTTCGCAACTCAACATTTTTGTCACATGTTTTTTCATGAAGCCTTTCAGGTTAATGTATTTTCCTCTATAGCGTAGCAGGTGTGGAAATTGCTAAAGCAAATGTTTATTACGAATAATTAGCTTTGTCAATAAGCTCAAAATTATTTACGTCGGCATCGTTACTGGTACCTGAAACACTAAACTATGTGGAGTGCTTAAATTTAACAGCCGAACTGTAACACACGTTTTAGCTCTAAATGTTTCCCTGGAGTTTGGCCCGCCGAGACTTGGGACCAATTATTGAGGACGTTACTACCCAACCACCGACCGGGGCCCTGAAATATTGACCTTAAAAGCCCATTAGTGTCCAGTTTGGACCCACGATAAGCCGAATTTGACCGATTAAGGATATAGAGTTGTGATTTGGGAGCAAATTTTGGAGGACCATGATTTCGTACGGTTGGATTGGGCAGCTAATTATTGTTGAGTTCAAATTATTGTACAGTAAATTGGGTTGGGAATATAAATAACTTAGTTTTAGAACACAATTAGAGTCTGTCCATATTCATTACATAATGAATTTGGACAGCTAGTTGATAAAGTAAATTACTTTGTAAAACGTTGAGAAGGAAATTACTTTATGATCGAATTAATTTTAATTATAAAGAAAAGATACAGTCCCTCGTATCATAAGATTGAGTTATATGTGGACATTAAAAAGATAAGAAACAGTGAGAAGAAAATATTGACAAAAGCAGTGTTTTTAGTATCTGTTTGAAAAATGAAAATGACACAATGCTAACAGAAGACGTGTAACTTGTAAAGGACGGATAGGAAGCGCAAGGATAAGATTACAAAGAATAAGAAATATGCAAGGATTTCCGTTCATATGAGGATGAGGATGAAAACGTGAATTACAGAATTTAATGGCATAATTATACATTAGTCGTAATTGAATGCTTCTTTAACATTTTCCTTAAGTAGGTAGTCTTCGTTTGATTTCCTCGAAATCGATATAAATGGCATTATTGATTTTGATAACAGTATAGTATCTATAAGTAGACTGATAAGTGTCAGAATAGTATCTATAGTTTCGGTGTACAGCTATTATTTTATTATCTACCACATCAAAACAGAAATATTAATTTTACTGATTAGTGGGTAGCGTTAACGTGTTTTGGTAATTACTTTTTGAAGTTCGTTATTTTTATCAAGATCCATAATTTAGTTTAGTATCTTCAAAGATTTGTATATGTTTATCTAATTCGATAGTCGATTGCCATGAAATCTATTAGTTCATGGTTCTTATAAATATAACTGTCCCATGTTAATCGCATACTTTCAGGTCGTCTTATTTTAATCTGCCAAGTTTCGAAGAAGAACCACAATACGGCACACTCATTCAAAGAGAAATTGACCTTGATTGTTGATTTTACTTTTCGAGGTCACATGATATGACTATCAAAAATTTTGTATTAAAGCAATCAAAAAACGTTCGTGTCTTCGGACCGCTTTCAAATGCTTCGTCCATGAATGGTTCGAGACTTAGTTCAAGGGTCACATAACACCTCGCAATCATATTCGCTTCTGGATGGTCCTCTGCTATTATAATGCATTGTTTTGATTTGTCTTGACGCGCCATCTCCATTGTTCCCACACGTGTTGTCAAAGATCGTGTTTGGAAATAATGAGTCACTTCCATTCAATTCACTTTAGAACCAAACTCATTCATTGTAGAGATAGATAGCAACCTCAATTTTTGTATAGTTTTCTCGCTGTTATTAATGAATGTAGCAATAACTGCTCCTGAAATTACATACTGTGAATATTTCTGAATTTTGACATTATTCTAATAAACTTGCATGTATAAATGTTAATTGAATCATTTAAATATGCGTTGATATTTCTTGATATGACTACAACCGGTTTTTAATAACAATCTTAAAATGAATGATGTTGATACCCGTGTTTGTTGAGTTGTCTTAGAAATTAATTAATTCATCTGCTCCAAATATAAAGTCCCGTCCTTTGACATCATTTCGTCGTCGAGTGCCATCTATAGCTGTGTCATTGTTGCCTTCATTCGTATTCCTTTATGCGTGTCAACTGTTCAACAGTAAGACCCCGACACTTGACTCATTCTTCAAGACACAATGTCCGTAAGCACATCTCATTGTACCCGTCTGATGTCTACAATTGATAAATGGACACTCTCGCTTCCTCCTTCGTAGAGATTGTGAGCCGATGAGATTTACTCTCATTGTTGGCATCGAGTGTCGATTCAATGATAATGGTGTTTACTGCCCTCACTTTACTTTTTTCACGGAAAATGAATCCTCATTTATCATGGAAATGAACGCTTTTGTTGTATTTGATAAAGTGCTTGAATAATAATTTTATTCATTATGTATTTCCCTGTTTTCTTTGTTGTTTTATGAGTCAGATTTGCGATTAAATTAACTCCAGGGAGTGCCAATCTTTTGCATTGAATTTCTTTGATTGAACAATTATTTTCATTCATATTTTTAAAACGGAGAACACGTATTGTAAGATTTTTGACAGTATTGAATTACACCATCAATTTACTGTCATGTCGATGAAACCAATCAAGCAATTTACATGGCCGAAAGTCCATCGAATGTCACCCCCACACGCCATTGTTTAATTTAATTGTCTCTCGCAACCGTCGCGGTGTGATGATATACAAATGTTATGATACGCGTCACGTTTTAAAACGACCATTAAAATGTTTATCATGATGAAAATAAGACTTTATCAAACAAACAAGATAACTTCAATCAGTGCTGCTATCATAATCCTTATTTCCTTAAAATTAAAGATATAATCAAACAGATGCATGATAATAATTTAATGTAACGAGTGTTTGCTTGAAATGGGACCGTGAAATAAAGCAATTTACCATAAGAGCGTGTGTAGAAATAACAAAAAGAAACGTCGGAACCGTTACCTCTGCAGAATATGTAGAATCTTTGACCGTGGCTTGGTTGGGCGTACCGTTAGCTTGCGCCTGACCATTCGTATTGTATTGTTCTTGTGACGTATGGTATGGCCCCGTGGTAAAAGGTAAGCGACCGATGATTTTTGATTTACAATGGTACAGTTTAAAATGTTATATTATTTTAATAACACGTAGGTGTACGCTGTTCCAAGGTTGCGGAATTTGTTCGAAAGAGTCACTTCGGCCCTGGAACGCAAAGGGCATTTTGAGGAACACGGATGGGTTTTAATCGGTAAGAGTGACACTCCCTTTCCGCTCCTCCAAGAGTGGAAAAAGTCATTTGATGATTTCCCATCCTGAAAGGATACGCTGTTGATGAGAGTCATAATGATTAGATATTATTATTTAATTTGAAAAATGATTTTGGTCATTCGCAAGGCATACGGTTTTTCAAATAGATTCAATATATTCAGAAAAATAAATAATATAAACCAGCAGCCACGCAACAAGATTGGTTTCCACTTGAAATTAAGCTATCCAAGCTTGATTTCATGCAGAAACAAACCTTGCTTCATATAAAACACTGTTTCAATTTACAATAAAGAAATAAGCTTTGCAAATACGTCAGCATAAATATGTAAGTTATGCCACTACTCAGTGAATCTTCAATAATATAGTTTTAAAATGAGTCCGAGTAAAAATGTTAAGGTGTGACCTTACTATGCCGAACACGGAACGAGTATTGAATGCAGTGATTTGCATACCGTAAACGTGTTTGCGAGCACGTTACAAACATGTCAAACTATAGTTTTCCGTTACAGAAGACCATAAACATTTTTTTTGGCCAATAAAAATTTCTGGTAGGTAATTCTCCGATTTTTTTTTACTATGTAAGAGGATTTCCAGTTTAGGAACCAAACGTCTATTTACATTACAAATATTGTACAGACAGTATAAGTATGGAAAGTAGGCCACTTGTGAATTCCAAACAAAATTGGGTAGTGATTTGTATAATATAACGTTAGGATCTTTAGTCGGTTCAAAAAAGGTATCTGGGTAAACATTCGCATACCTAAACTCTTGAGCTGAATATTGGTCAACACGACCTTTTTTCTGGACAACTGTAGATACCGTGATAAGTGTCTGATTACCATTTTATTTTTGGAACTAGAATATCGTGTTGTAAGTCTCTCGATGCAGTAAGTGACTAAACCAGGAATAGATTTTATGGGTTTAAACTTCGGTCCTACTATGTAAGTCGTTGAATATTTCGTTTTCTTTTGGCTCGCGCAGTGAAAACACGTCTTAATGCGAGCAAACGCTTCCGTGTCTGCTGAAATATGTTTACTTTATTTTAGCTTTATTAGGTCAAGAGCCATAGGAGTGAATAAACTGTGCTGTTTTAAAATATGTTTTGTTTGTCGGTAAACGGATAGTCACTATTTATAATGCGATTTCTCTGTGTTGCTATTATTCAAATAGAAATGATAGTATAACTTATAATGAATAAATACTGTAATGACGGCTGAGCGAACCCAAACACACTACAAACATTGTGAACTATTGATGATGATTGATGACACATTCGTCACAACCCTGTTAACTGCAATAACTTAATTCTGTTTCGATATCTACAGAAACTAATAACAAAACCACCCCTTTTCTTCCGAAAACGATATTAAAATTTCAAGAAGTGATCAATACTAAATAAGTTAGAATACTTCCAGCAACTATTTTAATCACTTTATGAGTGCAATAAATATTTACAATAGCATCCGTTCACCGCTACTTGCTACTTTCGAACACCATAATGAGCCATTTCCTTCAGCAACTTTGAGAAATTAAAGTGGCACCATTTGTCGTCGTTTTCTTAAAAGATCTTACCATTGAAGAGGCCGTAACAGCTTATTTAAAAGTAGACCAGCTAGTTTTTAAATAAAACAAAAGACTGGTGATTATCCAAACGTCTTCTCTAAGGCTGATTTTCCACTGGAGCGGAAACGAGAGGAGCGGAGCAAAGATGTGCCAGTATTAACCAATGGAATCGCATAAAATCTCCGCTCCGCTTCAATGGACAGGGATTTGCAAAACTGGTTAAAAAAATCATACAAAACCGGAAAGCGGAGAAGCGGTGTAGAGAAGCGGAGCGAGGAAGCGGAAAAAAATCAGCTGCCTGCCCAAATTACTCGTCGCGTAAACTCGGCCTAGCGCGACATAGTCCGCAACTCCGCTCCGCACTACCTCGTTCCGCATCAAACGACAGACAGTGTCCGCAACTCCGCTCCGCTGCCTCGCTCGCGTCAGTGGACAGGCATCCTAAAGCGGGGAATTCAATGCACGGAGTTGACAGTGGGCATGCCTGAGGGCTGTGTCTCATCACGTACCTTGCTACTAAAAATCTGCCTGCCTGCAGCGGTCACACACTTAACCAGACATATGGCAGACTGGTAGAAACTCGGTCCCGGCGGATATGACCAACATGCAGACCCGTGAGCAAGTCCATCTGGTGAATTAGCAGCAAACTAAGAGTCCTTATTATCGCGATATCCTAAACACTAAACTGCGCTAGGCGTCTGCAAAAACATCCGATTTACAGACCCGAAACAGACATGATTACGTAGTAGAGATTCTAACCCACTAGATCTGGATACTGTTGCTATGGTAAACAAATGGTTTTATATCAATAAATAAGTCGGACACAGCCAAGGCTAAGCGTTACCTTGAACACATTCTCATCTTTGCCCTAGAATACTTTACACTGTACAGGCATTGTGGTGTAAAATTATAATAAAGAACCAGTTGAGTAAACACAGAAAGGTACATAAATTAATTTGTGAGCTATTTTTAATGCTCTGTTAGTCGTAATGCTTAATTACTATAATTGTAGTCATAGTTAACAAAATGTAGACTACCATAAAGGCAATTTACCTAATGTTTGCATCGACAGTGATTGATATACAAACTAGGTTTTATCTTTTTAGGGACTTATGTTTTTGTTTATGTACTACATGAAGTATTAACCCATGTTTGTGTTAATAATTTATGACTATGTTGTGTTCATGAACTAGTCTTTATTGTTTAGTGATAAATATAATAATAATAATATCTTGGGACAACTCACACACGGTCATCCGATCCCAAACTAGGCAGAGCCTGTGCTATGGCAACCAGACAACTGATAAACATACTTGTATATTTCTAAATACATACATATTATAGACAAATTACACCCAGACACAGAACAAAGTGATCATGCTCATCACACAAAGATTTGTCCTGGGTGGGAATCGAACCCACGACCACCGGTCTAGCAGTCAGGGTCACTAACCACTCGACCAACAGGCCCGTCAAATATTTTTTAACTGTAGCTCGTTGTTGCAACTGTAATGGCTAGTTTACACAGTGCGAGCTAGCGTGCGAGTCAGCCTTCCGAGTTGCTGCAGTGCAGTAACACGTATCGTTTGCACGTATCTTACGAGTTACTGGTACGTGCGAGTTGGATAGTAGCTCGCATCCGAGTTACTTCAAGATTTTTTGTTTTCACTCGCCTGCTCGCGACAGTAACTCGCACATAGCAGCAGCTCGGTCATCACTTGCATCGTTCGCGCGCGTTATATCGACAGTGTCAGCCAGACGGTTCTGAGCGGGACCTGTTTTTGTGTGCTGCGACTCGCAAGATACTGGGCAGCTAACTATCACCGTGTAGAAAGCTAAGGCGAGCCGAGCTACTGGCATACGAGTAGACGATCTGAGTAACTGTCTACTGTCTATTCAGCTATTAAATAGCTGTATACACTAGCTATTATGTATATTTCAAATTGATGAATCAGTTTTCCGAGTTCAAAATAGTTGAATGCTTACAATACAAGCCTTTGTTCCAAATTTTAAAAGCAGAGATTGGCAAATATTCGGTACAGTTAGATTCTGTAAAAACATAGTCTAGGCCTAAAAATCCGTGTCAATACCCCCGAGGTTTAGGAATTTCCCGAATATTCGCAACGAAAGAATATTGGACATATTATATGCGATTTTCTCTGTGTTGCTTATGTGATCAGTTATATCATGTACTCGCTTCGCTTTGCCAGCTAATACATCTTCAAAGCCGACTCCTAATAATTGGCACGACACTGCAACATCACTCCCAGTAATTTATGTTCATCGGTGTAGTGTTACCTCATCTGTATGCGGTAATTATCTTCACCATATACACCGCAAGATTATGTGCAAACAAGCACATGAATCTTAACCAACAATTGATTGCCGGTATAGACAGCACGATTACGGACATCGAATAGGCTTTGCATTGATAAGGTAGCGAATAACATAATAACAAAGCTTATAATAAGCAATGCCAATGCAGGCAGGTGTACATTATCTTATGGACGAGTGTATTAAAATAACTCCTATTGACTCCCAATGGTCTGATGACACTACGAATCTATGTGGTTTCCTTACATTTTTTATTTATTTATTTAATATGGGTTTGCTTTTGACTCTAGTCTAGGTCATAGATGACAGAGACAAAGTCGACGGTGGAGCGAGCTTACCCAGAAGAAGCCTGTTCACTCTAATTTTGAAGAGATTAGGGTTGTACGTGTTCGGAAACACAGACGCAGGCAGAGAGTTCCACTCCTTTGCTGTGCGCATTACAAAAGACGT